>JAQGBS010004172.1:0-10598 GCA_034698545.1 Acrobeloides obliquus
TCTACCAATAAGTACTTCGAATAAATATTCTATGGAATTTGAATTCAAATGCATTAATTGGACCAAGATTCCGAACATAAAAAATGCCGCTGAAAATTTGATTAAATTTAGTTTTTGTGACACGAATAAATTATGGTAAAGCAAACGAATACAAACCTCTCCCAAGCCCCAACCAATTTGGGGGAGATCGCGCGCCGCACGCTGGCAAAAAATGGACTCGTGAGCATTTTTGGTCGGCCCCCTAGGGCAAAGAATGAAAAAATTTTTGTCACCAATTTTGAAGATTTTGGTGTCATTTGTCTTCTTTCATCGTCCCCTGCAACTTTTGTTTTAGAATAGGGGTTTAAATCTATAGTTCCCGAGATCGTCTGTGCATATATACAGACATTACACGTTTAATGTAGTAAGCTTAAGCCTATATAATGGGACAGTTCTGAGCCCTATTCCTTATTTTTCAACCTGACAGGTTTTTTGTTATCTGAGTATAACAGCAATTCTTAATCACTAAACCTAACTTTAAGGTATACTGCTAATATCTATCGTCCAGAACAATTAGACTTTTCCCTGCCATATGATGAAATGATTGTGAATGGAAGTATCGAAATTAGTTCAAATGTAAAAATTTATGAGAGAGATGAAAATTTGTGTTGTAAGCAAGAAGAAAAGAAGTTATTAGAAGAATACGAAAGATTCATAAAAAGTGAAGATTTTAATGAAACTGATATCGAAATGTTGCAAATTAAAGAAACAAAATGGGAAGAGTACCAGATAAAAAGATATGAATGTTATGAGTTACAAGGTACGCATCATCCACTAGTGTAACAATAGTGTCGTACCGAAGAGATGGGGAAGAGAGGATATGTACCTTCTCTCCAAAGGCCAAAAAAGTTTAAAAAATTCAAAGAGTCCCCCTTATGTTTTAACCAAAATCTTGTATCCCTCCCTTGTACTCATAAAAAATTCTGGGTATGGCACTGTGTACCAACTAGAGGTGGTAAATAAAGGGCAAGAGTAGGTCCAAGACAACTCGATCTAGACAAGGATCAAGGTCCGGCTCTATTTTTTATACCCTCTCTTGGAAACGGTCCTGCTGGTTTAGGCCAAGTCGGATGAGGGCTGGCCCTTGGCCTGTGAATTCCATAAAACTTTATGGACAGCTCGAGCTATACCAGGGAAAAGACCGAGATGATCCGATCTAGACGAGAACCAAGGTCCGGCTCTATTTTTTATATCTTTCCCTGAACCCGTCCAGGGAAAGACCAGGTCCTGATTTTATACCATTTTTGGTTTTGTCTCAACCTGCCCAGTCCAAACCAAATTCCGGTTTTTCCTAGTATAAACAACCCAAATTGTATCATTTTAGGCATAACTCGTCGCGAAATCAGCCCTCCAAATTTTTTGTCCGAATTGAAAGATTTTCTTGTCCACCTTTTACTCAAAAGATCGCCAATCGTTTCTGTATTATCTGTTTCAATAGCATCAGTGATTATTATAATATTGGTCTATGTTCTTATTCGAAGATTCTTCAAAATGGTTTTTATTGAGCAGACAAACGTAGCCAGAAGAAATAACACTGTTCGAGTTCGAGCACATACCAATAGGCATTCTCGAACATCCACGTATTCCAATCGTCTATCAATTGCCGAAACTGTGGAATTTTTATATCAACAGCAAATTGTTTTAGATCAAGACTAAGATTTTTGCACATTTATAATAACTAGACAATTGTAGTAGTTTCTAGAGCTTAAACATTTTTGTTTACTTAACAAGAAAATCAAGATTTTGTGTAAAGTTGAATAAGTGTTAAGCTTCCTCTCTTTGTAAAAAAATCAATTAAGTTAGCATTAGAGAGGTTGTATCCAAAATATTATTGTTGTTTTTTTATTAAAATTTATATTTTGTATTATTGTTGATGATGGAAAATTTGAATGAAAAATCACCAAAATATTTGGATAAAAAAGATATTGAATATCTTGATATAGAAGGTAATGTACAGAATGGCCCAAAATTTCATTTTTGTGATTTTTTGGGTCTCGCACTTTTTTCTACAAGATGCTAAAAAATGTCAAATGCTGTCCATCTCTAGGGGCTCCAACGAACATGTTTGGTAGGGGGCAAAAAATTTTTTGTTTCATTTTTTATAAAAATTGTATAAAATGACTTTTCTAGGGGTAATTTTATGCAAAAAATCGATTGCGCGCATCAAAAAAATATTTTTTGAGCTTTTTGATAACTTTTGGCTTATATAAGATCAGCAAAAGTTCAAAAATGAGGGTCTTGATGTGTTCCCATTCGAGTTCTTTTTCGCTTCAATACGCAGTTATTTCCTTGAAGGGTCAAGGAAGCATTTCCAAGCTTCGGGAATGCGCGCAAACGATTTCTCGCATAAAATTATCCCCATAAAAGCCATTTTCTGAGACAAAAAAAAATTTTTGACCCCGGATCATGGTCGTTGAGACCCCTAAAGGTGGGCAACACCAAATGTCAACTTTGAAATTTTTGGGCGATTTTTTCACATTTGTCAAGATTTTTAATTTTCACCAAAATAGCCATATATAGGAGGTTTTTCCATTCGAGGAATCGATTGTGCGCGTTCCCGAACCTGAAAACGCTTCCTTGACTCTGATTCAGGGAAGACCTGTGCGAAGCGAAAATATGCTAATACAAAATCAGGGAAGCGTTTTCAAGGTCCGGCAATGTTTGCAATCGACTTTTCGCATAGAAAAAACTCTATAGTCTTATGATGAAAATTAAAAGCTTGAAAAATTTTTTAAAAATTGCTTTTTTGGGACACCCTGTAGCTACATGTAGCCCTATAAGGGGTAATTTTATTCGGGGAATCAATTGCGCGCATTCCCGAATCATAGTGCTCTTCTGACCCTGATTCAGGAAAATATTTAGTTTTCGAAGCGAACATGTTCATTTTTCGAAATTTTTTACTTGGAAATAACTTTTCTAGGGGTAATTTTATGCGAGGTTTTGGACGCATTTTCAGGATTCTGAAATGCTTGCAATCAATTCAGTGCATAGGATTACCCCTAGGGGGAGAGGGTAATTTTTAGAAAAAAAATCCCGAGTTCCAAAAAAAGGATGTCCCATGGACAATAATGGACAGAGGGTCCGAATTGTATTTGAAAACAATTATTTAAAATTTTTTCTAAGCGTCTCCCCTTTTGGGGCACTATAACTTTCGCCACGTTTCATGTTCGCCACAACAACTTTCGCTACGTTGCCAAAAAACTATAACTTTTGCCATATGAACTTTCTCGTACCTGGCAAAATTTTTTAAAAAATGCTTATTTTTGCAAATCTCGACTAAAGTACCGCCCTCGTATCTGGAGATCTGGTTATGCCACTGGGTAGGAATGATATCTGACCATGTATCCGGCCAACCTATCTTTTATCGTATATCAAAAAGTCAAAATTTAGAATTAGCTCCACCAGAATCAACAATCTTATCAGGCATAATAGACTTTTTCCTACTTGTTTGGCAAAAATCAGCAATTATACCGGTTTTAATGTTACTTATAGTATCGCTATGCATTATTAGTCTGATTAGTGCGATAATTTACTATTGTATTGCTTCATGGAGACATTGTCAGGAGGAACAGAAGTTTTTTGAACAAGTTGGCAACATTCCAGCCAAGCAAGTCAAACATATTGCCAATGAAGAAATCCCAATAAGTTCATATCAGCCTTCTATAATAAAACGAGAAAATGTGACTTTAATTTCAAATGTTCATTTTGAAGAGCCCGCGTCCTATGAGTGAAGGTCGAACACATTAGCCAATCAGCCATGAGTCAAACCCCATGATATGGGGTTTTGACTAGTGTTCGATCCCGAGTTCGGGATTGACCTATTGGCCGGGACGGGATTTTTCGGGATGGGATATGGCGGGATTTTCGGGATCCGGGATGGGACGGGATCGATTCCCGGGATTTTCGGGACGGGATTTGAAAAAAATTTACCTTGGTCCCCCCTTCAGTTTTTTTCGAAAATTTTTGAAAAAAACATAAAGAGGGACTAGGTGATTGTTTTCAATTTTTTCAAAAATTGATAAAAAATCACGCTCCTGTCAGCGCGTGATTTTTTTTGCACCGCAAGATGTTTAAAAAAATTTAACCCATTTTTTATACCCCTAAAAATTCATTTTAGGGGTATAAAAACTTACAGGTAGGGGTATTTTTAGGGGTGTGTTTTTTATCCCGCCTCGGGACGGGATGCCAAAAACCCCGGGATTTTCGGGACGGGATGGGATCGGGACGGGACGGGATCGATCACTAGTTTTGACCCATGGCGGGTTGGCTAATGTGTTCTGCCTTTAATCATAGGGCGCGGGTTCGATCCCGCGTTTATTTTTAAGAACATAAAATTTTAAAACTCAAATATCTGGGGGTATAGGAGATAAAGAACTCGAACATTCAATTTTTCCAAATCATCTGAATTTTTGTATTCAAGGGTTTTTCGACAAGGGTCAAATTTAAAGGAACAGGGAAGGGTAGGCAGTGTAAACAGAACAAAGCAAGGTAAGCTAGTGCAGGACAAAACATGACAGGGTAAGGTAAGTTATAGCAGAACAGGGCAGATGTTAACAATCCCCCTCCTCTCTTTAATTGGGGGGGGGGGTCAACCGATCACCAATTTTGGAAGTCGTCCAATGAAATTTTTTTGAAAATCTTAGCCAACCGATCAAGGCTTAAGGGCCGATAAAAGAGCACAAAAACCTTAACAATCGAAGTCGGCCATCTCCTTTATGGTCAACCGATCAAGGACTCAAAATTTGGGGAGGGGTGGTATTTGTTAACGCCTGAGGCAGAATAAAGTAGGGTAAGACAGGGCAAGAAAGGACAAGACAGGATAGGGCAAAGCTATAGCTAGATTGGTTGAAATTGCTGGTGGTTTAGGCCCAACTGCAGAGAAATTTGAGCGTATCGGGACATCTGGAATCAATTCAGATGAGAACGAAATTAAAGAAGTTGTTCGAGCTTTAGGAGAGACTAATAAAAGTGCATAGATAAGATACTTTGTTAGAGTATAATTAAATTGTTGTTTTAAAAATAAATAAGTTTATTTACAGGATGATTCAGAAAAATGGCAATTTTTTGAGCGTCATCGGGATTTGAACCCGAAAAAAGCTTTTGAGGCTGCAGCGCATCCACTGAGCCACACAGCGCTCTTCTTTACGATAACAAAATTTGCATATATACTCAGAAAGTATGAAAATTCGAATTTTGGGGAAAAATTTTTTTAAATCACATACTCCCATGATACTTTCTGTATAAAGATTATAAAAATATCGAAAAATTTTTAGGACACTTTGATAATGTTCCTTAAAGGAGGAGTGAAATTCATAACAGGATCTCCGGGGGTCAATTTTTGATAAAAAATCAATTTTTAACCTCCTAAATGAATTTTCCGGAAAAGTGATGTTCTACAAAGTTGTTCTAGGAAGAAACGCTTTCTTGACCATGTTTCAGGGACTGTAAATGCTTTCTTTAGTAATTTTATTCAAAATTTTGGATTTTTTTGTATCGTTTATCTTGGGTTTTTGTTTTTTTCGCTAAAGGAGGCATTTAAAGTCCCTGAAACATAGTCAGGGAAGTATTTTCATGCTTTGGGAATGCGATGAATCGATTTCTCGCATAAAATTTCCCCTAGGAACGTATTTTTTACAAAAAGTTTTAACAAAAACTTTTTTTCGAAATCCTGCCATGATTGTTACCCCCCTTTAAAACACTGATCCGAAAAAATGAAAACATTCTTTCATCCTCTTATATTTTTGCCCAAAAAATTTGAAATTTTTTCAAAAATCCTAATGATCATAAAAAAATTTCACAAAAAATGTCCAAATATAGCTTTTTTCAGCAAAAAAAGTTTTTTCGAATATTCAGATAAAAACAGTCTTTAAAAAAGCGCGAATATTTTTGTTTAAAAAACAATAATTTAAATTTATATAAGTAGTGAGTCGATTAAAAAAGATGGAAAAAATTGAATATTACCCCATTCTGAAACTGGAGCCTGATTACGTTCTTTCACTGTAATAAGAGTGAAAATCCGAATTTTTTCTTTTTGAGAGAATTTTTCAATTTTTTAAATTTTGACTAAAAGACTCTATAAGGGTTTTTCTATACTAGAATTGAGCGCATTGAAAAAAATTGAAAACGATCCCCCGACCCTGATTCAGCTAAAGAAATCGAATTTTTTTGTAGTTTTTAATCTAATTAATGGCTAGAAAGCGTATAGAAAATCCTCTAATTTTGGTGGAAATAAAAATGTTAAAAAATTTTGAAAAAAGTTCACAAACGCAAACTTTCTGATTGTTTTACCAGCATAAATTTAGATAGATATCAAAATTGGAAACTCCTAACTATTTTTATTGAAGGGAATGATCTCTGTGCTTATTGTAAAAACGAGGTGTTTCATAATTTTAGAAATATCTTCTGCTCTTTATTTTTAGACAGAATTCCAGCTAGTAATTTTATTATTCATATAAAAAGAGCTATACATATTATCAAAAATGCTATCCCTCTAGTAAATCTCATAATAATTTTTCATATCGTTTTGATTCGACAAATTATTAATGAAGTGTATGAAGGAATTCATTTGTAAGAAGTTGGGCTAGCTAAAACATCTGCTTTATTTTAATTTGAGATTGGAATGTACTTGTGGCATTGATAATCGTGTTGCTAATGGTTACATGAGAAAAGGGCTCTAGGAACTTCCACAACGAAAAAAGCGGAACTTCTACAACGAGTTGCGTTGTGGAAATTCCGCTGTGGAAGTTCCTAGAGCCAGTAAAAGATAGAAGATTACCAATGCATGTGCCTTTTTAGAGCTAAAGACCCAAAAAATCACCTATTTCCTTTTTTTGGAAGCTAAAAGCTTGGAAAAAATACATAAAAAGTTCTCAATTATACAAAGTGCTTTTTTTAGTGCTTTTTGGTACCCCAGAGTGGCTAAACTCCTAAGGGTTCCATGGCTCGGTGGTACTGAGCTAAGCTCAGCCGTCCCTCAAGGCTGGTTCAAACCCCTTTTGAGGCCAAAAGATTTTGCCTAGTAGTAATGTCTCTTCGTAGCATTCTCTAGAATGCTCGGCATTAATTTATTTTCTATACGTTTAAATCTTTATTTAAAAATCTAGTTTTTTCATAATCATACAAGCGAATATTAGACGCAACCAGAAAATCACAGGAACTCATAGAACGAAAAGTTGTTTAGTTTATTGTGTTGCTGCTAAATAATTCTTCAAAATGCCGTCAAGCTCTTTACCTATGATTACGAATACCTATTCGGATGAGGGTTTAGCAATTGAGGTGGTGGATGTTATAAAGTTGTATCCCGAGATTTTGAACAATTCCTATTGGAGAGATGCGATCTATCAGGCTTTTGAGGCTTGTAATAGGTTTCATCCATATGTTTTCGGTAAGCTTTAAATAAAACTCTACAGTATGGCTGTAGCTTCTATTGCACATTCTGGGCGGCCCCTCCCGAAACTGACAGATGGTCAAAAAAATCGTAAGGGGTTACCCTTATGATTTTTATTTTCAGGGGGAAATTTTAATTTTAATTGCTTGCACACTACCTTTAAGAAGACTCTCTCGAGGAGAGCTTGGTCTGTTGCTGAGCAGTCTTATATCATGTGTACCCAATAAATAGTTGCTATACTTATTTCCCTCCCACACTATAAACAACATACCATATACAACTCCCTATTGGGTCACACGATTTTAGACCAATTGAATAGGATATAAGAGCCAAAATAGCTCCAATTTTTCCTATATATCATGGTCAGAGAAACATTTTCAAGTTTCGGGGATGCGTGCAATCAATTTCCTGCATAAAATTACCCCCATATGGGTCATTTTTAGAAAAAAATTTGGGGTTCAAAATTTATGAAAAAATTACGAAAAGTGCACTTTTTGAAGTGATCACTCTGTAGATTTTACATTATTTTCTAAATTTTTTAAAGATTTTGCTTGAATTTCTAGATTAATAAGATTTTTAAAATTTTCTAGAATTCTCAACTCTTTAAATTTTACTAGATTTTCTTTAGGTTTTAAAATTGTCTAGATTTTTCTGATTTTCTAAATCTTCATATTTTTTATATTTCTACATTTTTCTAATTTTCAATTTAGATCTCATAAATGAATGGCAGAAATCCCCGTTCGGCGCTTGTACATATGCTGTTGGTATTTATATGGCAGATCGTTATGACGAAGTCAAATGGAGTGGCGAATTTAACGGAATGTCCAATCTAGTCTATGGTTATTTGGCACCACTGGTGACATTTAAAAAAAGTTTTTACAACCAGGGAGGCGGGGAGGTCAAAAGTTACGTTGTAAGGGGCAAAAGTTTCGACATTTTTAAAAAGTGGTAAAAACGATTTTTCTCGACGAATCTGGACTCGAATAACGTGTTTCAAGAGAAATCAGCAAAAAATTTTGTCTTAGGACCATACGTGGACAAGCAGGAGGGGGGGGGGGACAGGGGTATAAAATAAGAAGTGGTCTTTGCATACGTAAATTTTTAGGATTTGAAATTTGACGACCTTTTTTTGGCCACCAACTCGGGGATCGTAAAATTTACGAATTTGCTCCTATATCCTCGAAAATAAGAAGTGGGCTCATGTGTTTTGGTAAAAAATTTAAGAAGTGGGTCCAAATATAGGAGTTTTTACCCAAAAAATCGATTTTTTTTCAAATTTTAGGCAAAAACATAAGAGGGACCCTTATGTGTTTTTTCGGAATTTGGACAAAATAAGAAGTGGTATTACAATTTTTTAGCCAATAAGAAGAAGTAGGGGGGGGGGAGGGACAGTCCCCCCCCCTTGCCCATGTATGCTTAGGACTTGTTAAAACTTTAGAACTCGTTATTTTAAAAACTAATAATGCTTTTTTTCGAAATTTTTGTGCAGAATATCATTTTTGATGAGGTCTTAAAAATGGCGTTCGTAATTTTTGAAAATTCCTTCAGGATCAAAAACTCAGGATTTCTGTTTTAATAACCAGACCAATTTGAATTCAAAAATGCCCAAATTAATCTAAAGCTTCGGGGAAACATTTTTAGATATTGGTTCTTTTGCAAAAAGTACTAAAAAAATCATGAAATTTCAGAATAAAATATTTTTTCATATTCAAATTTCCCGAGTAGACTTCCCTTAAAAAATCCCTTTAAATTCAGTTTGGAACCATTGGATTTATTTTTGCCCTACTAACATTGGTACTCATCCGACGACAACCAGCATTACATATACCTTATGGGATTATAGTGTTTTTTCAATGTCTATTGTTGGTTTTCTTGCTAATAGAGTATTCGACAGTTGAAATGGCTTATATAGTTCAGTAAGACCGTTTATTATTGGAATTATTTATAACAGTTCGCTCCCGTCCTGCTCAGTCTCGTTCCTTTTCCTGTTTCGGCGAAAGCGCCAAAAATAGCACACCAAAGAAGTAAGTGTGGTGAAAGGAAAATAATAAGTAAATTCGCGGAGAGTGCAAGAGAAAAAGCTTCAAGAAATCGATGCCATTTTATGAAGTTTACAGGTCAAACATTCGTTGGCTGCAATAGAGCAGTGGGTTAAGTGTCAATGCCAAAACGGAAAGCAGAAACCAAGAGCGAAGGTTCAATACCGAGCAGTCCAACAAACTTTTGCGACTCTTCACAACATTCCATTTCCCATATCTTTATCGTCATGTCTCGCCCTATCCGGCTCCTCCTATCCATTATCGTCCCGCCAGTTCCATCAGTATCATTTCCAAATTCTCTATAAAAATTAGAATTTTAGAATAGCTCCATTTATGGATCTTACCAATCAAACTATAGAAAATTATACCTATGGAATTTCCATCAACAACACTAGAATCGATAGGTTTATGGTGTTTGTGAACTTCTCTTTATCGATAGCTATAGCCTTTTTGAGACTATACAAGTCGTTCAATAGATTTTGTGCGCTTTATTTTGCAGCTAAATATCAACATATTTTTACAGTACCATTTACAAAGATGATATGTTTCGTTATAACGATAAGTTCTTTGTTGGTTTTTATGCCTTTAGTGGTTTTACCAGGTATATTTTCTGCTAAAATCACTTTTCTAGAAGTTTTAGATGTGTGCAAAGTTGAAATCACATCACTTGGAATTATGCCGTATTCAACTTGTTCGACGGTATTGACTTCCTCATACACAATCCTACGAATAGCTATAGCCATATGTGGTTTTGTGTTAGGGATATTAACTGTTATAAAATTTCGTAAATATCTCAAAATGAACACTTGGTCGACAGTGAGGACTAAGCAAGAAAGAAGTTTGATAATACAGGTATAATAATCCTATATCTATAGACCTATAGCCTATACCTATGGCCTATACTTACATGATGTGCTGAGATTATCCGACCCCCCCCCATTCATGTCGATAATTGATAATATTAAACAACTTTATGTACAATCGACAAAACACAAAACAATATTCACTCAAAATGACCACCATTCGCCTGAATACATCAACCTAATTTCGTTGGAAAATTACCGTAAAACTTCTAATAGAGCCCCATGTAAACGTAAAAATTCTCTTAAAAATCGAGTTTAAATCGGATTTCT
>JAQGBS010004173.1:0-10596 GCA_034698545.1 Acrobeloides obliquus
ACTGGTTGATAAAATTACCCGGAAAATAATTTTTGCATTATTTAATTTGTATATATGGTAAAAAAGATGTAAATAAAGTTTATGATGCACTATTTTGGGAAATTAGTACATGTTGAATTTTCGCTTCAATACACACTCTTATTTCCCTAAATCAGGGTCAAGGAAGCATTTTCACGCTTCGGGAATGCGCGCAACGATTCCCCACATGAAATTACCCCCAGAAATATGATTTTGAGGGAAAAATCTCAAAATTTTTCGAGTTTCGCTTCAATACACGCATCTATTTCCCTGAACCAGGATCAAGAAAGCATTTTCACGCTTCGGGAATGCGCGTAATCGATTTTTGTATGATTTTACCCCTATATAGGCTGTTTTGGCAAAAAAAATTTTCGACCAAGACTAGTCCACAATTCTTACCCCCTTTAAAAATGAAACACTTTTTCTCATCACCCCACCATTTTTATTGTTCGCCAAAAAGCTAATAAAAAACTGGGTCGATTATTTATGCCATTTCTAGCTCTACCCAAAATTTATAGCTCTAAAATTGTTGGTTAAAGAACGGATAATTTTCTTGGACGGCTTCTGTTTTTAAAGGTACTCTTCCAACTTTTCATGCCTATTTTTTGACTCTGTAAAAATTTTTAACTTTATTTTTTTCCTGTCAAAAATGGATCCCGAAATTCTTCAAAATGTTTCCACTGTAAGCCTTTTTGGATATGTTGAGGTTGGTAAAGCTTCAAGGTCGGAATTAGTGACAAGTTATTTACTAGCCACCGTGATGTAGTGGTTAGGTGCTCTGCCAAGAAGTTCGGTATCACCAGCTATTAGCAAGGTTCCATCTAGAGTCTAAAAGATTTTGCAGAAACTTACACCAAAATAAAACTAGTTGTTAACATAAAATTTTGAAAAAAATTCAAGGATCATCGAAGAAAAAGCATGGCCAATATCCAAATTTCAGCCGAAATTATCGAACAATCCAAAAATTACATCGAATCTGGTGCATACTTGGAACGCTTTAAAATAGCACATGATCCATTGGAAATGCCTCACGTACCGAGTAATTTTTAAATTTTTTTCTCTTTTTTGAAATTTCAAAAATTTGGCATCTATTAAATCTCGCCAAAGTCTAATACGATTATTTGCTTAATCGACCATAATTTTGGAAACAGATAAAAAATTTTAAAACGAAAATGCAAATCTAGTCATTCAAACTTCCTGTCAGTCCAGGAATTTTTTTATTGTTAGAAATGTCTTAAAAGCTTAATGTTTGAAAAATTTTATGAGAATTATTTTGTCTACGTTTTGATTTCATTTGGTTTAATTTAAGTGTTATCAAAGTTTTGTTACTTTTATTAAAGTTTATTTACAAGTTAAATATGGTCGTATTTCAAAATGCATGTGTATTGACACGAAAATTTGAATTTTTAAAGGGGGAGTCCAACTTAGGGCCGGGTAGAAAATTTTTTAAACAAGTGACCTCCTAGGGGTAATTTCATTCGGGGAATCGATTGCGCACATTCCCGAAGCTTGAAAACGCTTCCTTGACCCTGGTTCAGGGAAATTAGTACATGTTCGATTTTCGCTTCAATACACACTCTTATTTCCCTGAATTAAGGTCAGGGAAGCATTTTCAAGATTTGAGAATGCGAGCAATCGATTTCCCTGGATAAACTCAAGCAAATCTGTTCCAATAAAGAATCTAAAATAGGTTCTTTGACCCTGGTTCAGAAAAATAGGTGTGTTGGGGCAAAATTCGCCTGAATCAGAGTCAGGCAAATTTTGTCTTGCTTCGAAAATACGCACAATTTCTCACATAACATTACCCCAGAAAACGTTACTAAAAGAACCAACACTCATGGAAAATTTGTATAATATAAGAGGCGGTTTATTTAAGCCCACCCTGTACATGTTTAAAAGCACTAGATTGATGATGATCATTTATGATTCGCACCAGCCACGCGATATTTCAGCAGTTTTGACGGATTCGTTTTATAAATATTCATTTTTTGTTGCATAGCCGGTCTATGGGAATTACTTGTCTCCTCTCGATACGTCGAATTCCGATTGTCATAAGAATCATAGTTAATCCTTGGCCTTTTTTGGAGACTTGCACTTAGGTCTTCTCCAGTTAATGATCGTCTGGGTTCTTTATGCTGGCTGGAGTAGGATGAAGACGGCGTATCCCCACTGATTGAGATTGAAATTCTATTTTTTATCGAAGCAGGAGTCGGTTCTTTATCAACCGCATCGATGGAACGTGTCCTCTTGGGAGTGGTCGGAACTTTTGCTCGTGGTGTCGATGTTTTGGTGCCAAAAGCTGAGATGGGAGTTTCGGATGGGGTAGTATTTCCACCAATAGATTTCTTTGCTATTTGCTTGGATTGTGGGCTATTTGAGCTTGATTTTATTTCAGCAGCACTTTGATTTGAAGAAGTGCTTGGATTGGTCCTGGCATAGACAGAATTTGAAAACGCACTTGTACTTGATGTAGATAGCTGTAAGGCATCCACAGTCGAAGACAAATTTGAGACACTTTTTGTCAAAATTTGCATATCAGTAGTTGTTCTTGCCTGCTTCAAGCTCCCGTCACCCGGGTTCTTTTTCTGTAGATTTCTGTCTTGAGTAGTATTTTTCTCATTCATCACAGGATTTGACGTTTTAGGGTCTTTTGAGGTTGATGGTCGTGCATCGTATGATGGAGTCATGTTTGGAGAGCTTGCTGAGATATTAATCAAAGTTTGAACTGGTGGTCCATATGGATTTTGTATGAGAGATGTTAAAGTAGAAGGTGCTTGTGCATTCACAAAAGATGGAAAAGCCATATTAAAATTTGAAGTTGCTGATAAGGTGCTAGCCTCACTATTCTCAGTCGCTGATCCAAAATTTGACGTCGAAATTCTTCTCCACGAGGTTGACATGTCGGTCAATTCAACAGATGTAGATGGTGCATCGTCTTTTTTATTTCCACTCTTCTCATCTTCGTCATTCGATGTTATAGTCATAAATTCAGCAGAAGAGGAATTATTATCTATAGGACTTGCACCATCTTCACTTGGAATAGTTAATTTATCAATCTGTTTAAACAAATTATTCAAATTCTCCAACATCTTAGATTTTTCGTCGAGGAATTTGTCTGATGCAAAGGCTAATTCGATCCTAAACGTTAACTATAGTTATCGGGCATAATTAACAAGATGCTTAATTACTGATGAGTTCAAAAAATTCAATAACTTTTGATACCAAAAATTTTTTGCGCCTTTTGAAATTGTAAATTAGTTATATTCCTGAGAGAGACATACGCAGAGGGACCCTTGAGAGGATCACAAGATAACTCTAAAAGAAGAACATATGATGATCTTGGTCTGAGGAATTCAGTGGGGCCATTGGGCTTATAAGGGATTTACTTACTTTTTACAAAAGACATCTTTAAAATTCTCCAATTGTGGAGAGTTGGCTCGTTCTAATACTTGAATCTTATTTTCGAGCTGCTTGCTTATTTCTTGACTTTTATGAAGTCTAAAAAATTTTTTTTAATAGATTTTTTAGAGTTTTTAAGCAATTCTTACTCTTTTTGGGTGCTTTCTAGTTTTCCCATAAGCTCTTGTTCTCGCTGTGACGGATTGAGGCAACTATCATTGGCTGAGGTTTGATTACAGTTGTATCGCTCACGAAGCAATTGCATTTGTGGTAAAATATCTGTCAACAGGCCCTCGATATTTTTTTGGAAATTTTCTGCAACCTCCTAAAATAGGACTTAAAATTTCTAATTGAAAAAATTGATTTTTCGCCTTACTCGAAGTGTTCCATTTTGATTCCTGAGCTCATTATTTTCTTTCTTCAATTTTTCATTCTCTCCTTTAGCCATAGTCCAATCGATTCTCATCTCTTCATTCTCAGCTATGATTTTTTCTTTTTCTTCGGTTAACTTTTTTATTTTGGCGGTTAAATCAGTTAGCTCATTCTGGAGTTTTGCATTTTCCGTCCTAGATTTGTCGAAGTTCGTTTTTGTTGAAGACATGTCCTTAATCAGGTATTCTTTTTCTGTTTGTTGATTTTTGTTGTTTTCTAGGAGTTGTGTGGCCAAATTTCGCTTATGGGCATATCTTTCATGCATGTTGTTCAATACATCTTCTCATTTGCCGCTTTGGAATGTTAATTGACAGATTTTGGCTTTAAAATTGGATAGCTGTAAAAAATATGATATACAGGGTGCCAGGGTTTCCAGATTTTGAAAAATCGCATAATTAATTTCGCATAGTTTCACGAGAATAAAGCAAACACGTTGGCGCACCATAGTTCAGTGAATAAGGAAGCCTACTGATCGATCTGGCAAGTTAAGCAACGTTGAGCCCGCAGGTTCGGTCCCTTATTGATAAAACTTTTGTTTTTCAAAAAAATGGTACTCTTAAAGGAGAGGGACCCAAGATAACGTGATAATTTGTTTGAAAAAATATTCTAGAAATGACCCCTATAGGGGTAATTTTATGCGGGGAATCGGATCGCGTATTCCCGAACCCTGCAAATGCTTCCCTGACCCTGATTCAGGGAAGAGATTATGTGTATCGAGGCGAAAATGAACTAAAATTTGATTTTTTGCAGAGAAACCAGCTTTCTAGGGGTTTTTCTAGGTATGGAATTGATTGCGCGCATTATCAAAGCATGAAAATACTTGCTTGACCTTGATCCCTATGCGCCTCGTGGTTTAGTCACCTAGGCGCCTAAGCACGTAAGCGCCTAAACCCTTAGACGCCTAAAGATCAGGGCCAAGCAAGCATTTTCATGTTTTGATAATGCGCGCATTCGATTCCCTCGCCTAGAAAACTCCCTAGAAAGCTGGTTTCCCTGCTATAATTCAATTTTAGTTTATTTTCGCTTCGTTACACATAATCCGTTGCCTGAATCAGGGTTAAGGAAGCATTTTCAAGGTTTAGGAATGCACGCAATCAATTCCCCCGCATAAAATTATCCATAAAGGGTCACCTTTAGAATAAATTTTTCGGCTCCAAAATTCATGTAAAAATCACAAAAAGTGCTTTTTTGCTTCACCCTGTATTAATACACCATAACGCAGTGGATAAAGAAGGCGCCCATCCGATCTGGCAAGTTAAGAAGCGTTGAGTCCGAAATGTTCGATCCCCGCTAGAGTCAAACTTTTGATTTTCAAGGAAATAATGATAAGCAAAATTTCTATGAGATCGGATTTATTTTCGCCTATCATTATTTCCTTGAAAATCAAAAGTTTAACCCTTGGGATCGAACGTGGCTGTCTCAACGTCGCTTAACTTGCCAGATCGGACGGGCGTCTTCTTTATCCACTCGTTATAGTATATTTAAAATTTTCAGTCTATGCGAAAAAGGTCTAACACAAACATAAAATGTGAATAAAAATCAAAATTTATTAAATAACTTGAAAGGCATACATAATTGAGTGATAAAAAAATCGATTCATTTTTACGAATTAATCAAATCGATCTGACTTTGACCTATTTTTTATGAATGAAGAAAACTTAGAAGAGTTTTAACGAACACTAAATTAAAAATAGATGATAGTTAAAATAAACAAATGTAAGGACGGAAGTGAAAGGGACAACAAGCTATGGGTAGAAAAAACGGTCAAAAGCAAACCCGAACTAAATAGGCAAGGGCCGAAGAAATTTCTCCTCCGTTTTCACTTTTAAAACGTACAACGATGTTGATTCATACATTAAACAGCAACGAGCCGACTGTGGCCTTTTGGTATATATTGCCTTTTGATAAACGCATGCAGCTACTGATGAATGAACAAATGTATTATCTTCAAGTGGGGAGGAAATGGAAACCGCAACAGTTTTATAGACCGAGAAAAAGAAGGACAAACTTCAAGCGATTGTATTAAAAATCTTTGCGCTTGAATGATGATGAAATTTTGTAGGAAAATGTAATGAGAAGCGAGTAAAAAAACCGCTTTTGGAAAAGTGCAAGATTTTATCACAAATAACTTCTATCTTATTCCTGATTTTCAGGATTTTTGTGTCAATAACATGAAACTTTAAAAATGCAAAAGAAATATCGAAACCATCATGTTCAGCATAGTCAAAAACCTTTAGATCACACCCTTCATGCCATAGAAATTCAAAATTTGAAATTTCCCTTAATCAGGGTAGTTTTCGTGTCAATACACAAATTTTGAATTTTATAGGCATGGTGGGAGTCGTTAATTGAGGGATTTAACAAATTTTACGTTTTTAATAAATTTAAGAAATAATAATTTTTAAGAATTATTTAAATTTTAGGGGGTACTACACAATAGGGGGCCACCTACTTAAAAAAATTTTCAAACATTTTTCTGGAAATGATCCCTCTATGGGTAAAAACATGAGATGAATTCGAATTTGACATCTTCGAAGCGAAAAACGCTTCCCTGATCCAGGGAAGGCTTGTGTATTGAAGCGAAAAGTCGCAAAAATGCGATTTTTGCTTCAATACACAGACCTTCCCTGAATCAGGGAAGCGTTTTTTCGCTTCGAAAATGTCAAGTTCGAATTCATCTCATGTTTTTACCCATAGAGGGATCATTTCCAGAAAAATGTTTGAAAATTTTTTCACGTGGATGCCCCCTCCTATTGTGTAGTAGCTCCAATTTTAGAACTCATCGATCTACTTCCCCCACCATCCGACACCTCTGTACCTTCAAGACCAAAAGTTATTTCTATTTCCGTAAGAAAAAAGCGCAAAAATTTCTCACTCAAAGTTCGAAGAGCTTTGCACAAAGTTCGGGTCAAACGCTTTCTCGAGAATATCAAGCCACCAGGTAAAACAATGGTACTAGTACAGGATAGCCCAGAAAAAAAGTAGACTTTTTGAGTCTTTATCTTTGCAGAACAATTGCATTTTCTCGGGATAAAATATTTTCTTTTGACCTAATTCTTTTTTTAAACGTAGAAAATCTACTTCTCTACGTTTTTAAAAAAGAATTAGGTCAGATGACAATATTTTACCCGAGAAAATTCAATTTTTCTGAAAAAATAAAAATCTCAAAAAATCCACTTTTTCTGGACCACCCTGTATAATTAGGGTACCACGCAAAAATTTTAATTTTTCACCAAAATCATCACTTTTCTCTAAAAATTGTCATGTTCTGAAGATTTTTAGCTTAAAAACGGCAAACTGAGAATCCTCAGAAAAAATGACAATTTTGTTGAAAAATGATGGTTTTTGGTGAAAGATTGAAATTTTTTGGAGGGGGTACCCAAATTATACTAGTACCAAAAAAGCAAAAAGCATTATAAAAAATATAGTTTTTCTAAAATTTTAGAAACTAGACTACAAATTTGGCTCGAGGGACACGGCTCTTTTGGAAAATTGATGTGGAAACTGCTTGAAAAATTGAAATTCTTTTTCTGTTATTTTAGCCTGACTTCGATAAATAGAATCCCGATCAGGAGGAAGTAAGTAGAATTTGAATATTTTGTATTGTCCTTAAGATAGAGGCCTACATGTCCATTGATCCTCATCCCAGAACAGAACATGGAATTCTTATTTTTTCGAATTCATATAAAAATAAATTGTACATAGGTTGTGTTAAAATTAGTTGGAATAGATAGGCTTAGGCGTAGGCTTAAGCTTGGGCGTAAGTTTAATCTTAAGCGCAGGCTTGGGCTAAGGCGTAGGCTTAAATTTAGGATATGGCTAAGGCTTAGGTGTAGATTTAATCTTAGACGTAGGTTTATGCTTAGGCTAAGACTTGTGCTTAGACCAAGGCTTATGCTTAGGAGTAGGCTTAAGCTTAGGTGTAGGCTTAGGCTTAAGCTTAGGCTAAGACTTATGCCTTATCTCAGACTAAGGCTTATACTTAGGCGTAGGCTTAATCGTTTACTGAAAAAGTGACAAATATACATTTGTCAGTACTTTATGCCAAAAAATGGCACAAAGTATTCCAACCCTTCTTCCCACAAAAATTGATGCTTATAGTTTTACCGGCTGTTTCATTTAAACTCCTAATTTTTAGAATCAACTCACGCCACCTCGAGCTAGAACCCCTATGTTGCCTATCCTCATGCCTAGTAAGATGCGGATGCATGTCAGTTTTGGTTTTCGAGGTCGTCTATGTTGCTATAACGACAATTGTTATCACTGTAAAACTAAAACTTGTTGGTGGACGGACAAAGTTATGGGAGCCATTTGAGCCGAATTTCAATGACCTTATTACACATCAACTATTTTTATACATAGTTTTGGGGTTTAATTTGGTAGATTTTTGATTTTGATACAAAAAATTTCAGTTGGCAACTTTTTAGCTCACTATTTTTGCCATACTAGTCCTCCTCCGAGGCCTGATATCATTCGAAAGAAAATATATCAAATTCCATTATCGCTATGATTTTTTTGCACTCTCGTTTAATACGATTGCTTTTATCGTGTATCTACTTGCCTTGAGCTCCGAAGGACCCGAGACATTCACTTTCGACAATGTTGTTTTGGTAAGAACATTTTGGGGTGGGGGGGGGGGGTAATATTTTTGACAAAAGGACGAATGTTTTTATGACACTGGGTCACTATCGCAATAAAAGAATTTTTTAGCTCTTATGTTTCTTTGGGCAAATCCCGCTCCAATTATGGGCCATTTCTGTGGTGAAAAGTTGTTATGATTTTTTCAATATGTTAAATGTTTTTATTACTCTTGCTGAAACACAAATCAAATAAAAACTTTTGTTCCAAAATTGCTACAAAATAAAAAATGACACAAATTTAATATTTTTAATTTTTTTCTTTAAAGTTCATCTCGATAGCAGTGAGCATCTTCTGGTCGACTTCCTCGTGATATACAAACATATCCATTTGGACATTTCATGTCGATACAGGCTGAAAATTGATTTTTTAAAATTTTTAGTTTAAATTTTAAAAATGGATATTTTCTCATAAATAACTCCACGCCATAAGTCCGAAAAATAAGGGGGTATCATAGCGTAAGGAATTTTGCACCAAGCGCAAAACTTTGTGAGCTCGATTCCGCTCGCAAACCAAAAAATGGCATGATGGGTGTTGTCTAAAGCTTTTTGGAGTGCCGAACGATGGTAACGTTATTTTTATCCAAAAGATTTCCTATGAACCTATCCCATTTTTTTCACAAAATGAACTTTGACCCCAGAAAATTTTATACTCAAAAATATTATCACGATCGTGTTCAGCACCCTTTAAAGACTCTAAATGATACCCATAATGTCTATAAAATTTAAAAATTTGAATACTTTGTTTATTGAAACGAAAACTACCCTGATTCAGGGAAATTTCAAAAAATGAATTTTTATATGGCATGATGGGTATCGTTTAAAGGTTTCAAAATATGCTTAAGGCAATGTTATTGTTTTTAAATTCGTTTTGTTTAAAAAAATTTAGTTTATTAACTCGAAAACCCTGAAAATCAGGTTCAATATTGAAAAAGTCATGTCAATATGTGTCGTTTAAGCATTTCCAACGGTGCCTAACATGATAATGGTATTGTTTTTGAATAAAATTTTATTACAGGCTGCCCCAAAAAAGGAAAATTTTGGGTTTTTTTAAATTTAAAAAAAATTTTCATTAATATAACTCTATAGGGGGTTTTTCTATGCAATAAATCGATTGTGAGCATTGGCGACCCTTGAAAACGCTTCATTGATCTTGTATTAGCCTATTTTAACGTCGATATACACATCTCTTCTATGAATTAGAAAAGCACTTCCAACGTTGGCAATGCGCGCAATCGATTCATCACGCAGAAAACCTCCTATAGAGTTATTTTTGCAAAAATTAAATTTGAAAAATTGCAAAACTGACATTTTTGGGCACCCTGTAGATAAATTTTTGGATTATTGACACGAAAACCCTGAAGGTCAATAGAAAATTCTGAACCGATAAAGATGTCTGATGGATCAGCTCAAAAATACTCTAATCGATCCAAATTTTTGAACCTCTCTGAATCAACTTAAATTTTCTATATAGTCGAAATTTTTTTGGCTACCACGAAACTTTTTATTGATCAGGCAACGTGTACATTGAACCGAAAAGAAATGTGGATCCTTATATAGCTTTTTGATGCATCCCTGCGTGGTCGTATGGCGGAAAAATAAAGATTAGTTAGTACTCATCAAAGCTATATAAGGATCCACGTTTCTTTTAATTTCAATGTACACGTTGCCTGATTCAATAAAAATTTCCGTGGTAGCCAAAAAAATTTCGTCTAATCAACCACTATATTAATACTTACGACCCAGCTCATACTTACGTCCAATCATTTCTCTACCAGTAACAACTTGACATATCACCAACAAAATAACCAAGAAAAAGAGAACCAAACACCTTTTGACCATCATTTTTGTCGACTGCAAAATTTTTATGCGAAAAGAGAGCCGCTTATAAATCCAATAATGACACGTCATATAAAGAAATCCTCCCTCAAATTTCTAGAATCACACTATTTGCACAACTGTGCAGCGTGGATTTGTATTTAGCCACACAAAATTTTTATTATCAAATAAATCTAACAAAAAAAAATTAGCTCCTTTTTCGATATGGATTTGGATTTTGTTCACGAACAGGAGCGAAAGCTTTCGATCTTTTTGGACAGGGACAATAAGC
>JAQGBS010004174.1:0-10596 GCA_034698545.1 Acrobeloides obliquus
TTTTAGGCTGGTTTTCCTGATGGAGTAATAAATGTTGTCCCCGGACTTGGGAATACAGCAGGAGCTGCTATTGCTAATCATCCTCAAATTAACAAAGTGGCATTTACCGGTTCAACCGGAACGGGAAAGCTTATAATGAAGGCTGCTGCTGATAGTAATTTGAAGAGGTATAAGGAATTTTCCACTAAGAGAAAAAGACATCAACCATGGTAAAGTGGCAAGCGTCTTACTCAATAGTTCAATCCCACCAGGGCGAAAATTTTATCTATATCTTCTTATATAAAAACGTAATGTCTGTGAGTGTGTGAGAGCTTTGCACCGTGCGATCCAAATTGCGCATGCCAAAACAAAAATTGTAGAAAATGATGAGAGACCTATGAGTATAAACTACTTTAAATTTTATACTCTATAATAAAGTAGCGATCGGAAGCGCCGTTCAGAAGCTCTGCTTGGGATCGCCACTCGGAAGTGAGACTGAAGGCAGCATACATGAACAAGGGGGGGGGGACAAACTACCTCGGGGCTACATGTTGTCGTCCAAAAAAAGTTGCCATCTAATTTTTCGGCTCGGCTATATAATTTAAGACTTAGAACTCCGAGGCTATATGAATCTTAATTTTTGGCTCGACGCTAGCTACATGGGGGGGGGGGAACAGTCTCCCCTTCCCCATTGATAATGTATGGAAAGTAGAACCGGAGTGCCGTAGACGCTCGGTGTCCAGTTTATAATTTATTTGTTTGTTAAAGACCCCACCCCCCAAAATTGACCAAAAATTTTTGTCTAACATTAGTTTTCGAAATTTAGAGTGACGTTAGAACTTGGTGGAAAGAGTCCTCTAATCATTTTCAGCGACTGTGACAGTAATTTTTAAATTTAAAATATTAAAAAATTTGAGAATTTAGTTGATCATGCCATAGATACTGCCACAATGGGTGTTTGGGCTAATCAAGGACAAATTTGTTGTGCAGCTTCTCGCACTTTTGTTGATGCAAAAATTTATGATGAATTTATAAAACGTGCAAAAGAAAAGGCCGAAAAACGAGTACTTGGTGATCCATTCAAACTTAATACTGAACAAGGACCACAGGTTTGAACAAGAGTGTAGATAAGCTAAGCGAAAAATATGGATTTGCTTTGTCTGTGACCCACACTCCCCAAATCGGTTGAAGATATGAAAAATGCCTTTTGTTTTTGGATACCGACGGGAACACTTGGGCAATTTAAAAGTTTTTGAGATAGTTGCGTTTGATAAATTTTCCGAATATATAATTTTGATATGGAGTTTTTTTCCGAGTGGACTGGTCCTTTAATATTCAAATTTTCCAGATCGACGATGGGCAATTCAAAAAAATATTGAGCTATATTGATATTGGACAAAAAGAAGGTGCTCAACTTGTAACTGGGGGAAAACCATTTGGTGACCAAGGGTATTTTATCCAACCAACAATCTTCAAAGATGTTAAAGAAAATATGAGAATTGCACAAGAAGAAGTAAAAAATAGTCTATTTTATATATTAAAAAAATATTTATTAAGATTTTCGGACCGGTGATGTCAGTAATAAAATTCGACTCATTGGAAGATTTAGTTGAAAAAGCTAATAATACAATTTATGGTCTAGCTGCTGGCGTTATTACCAAAGACATTGATAAGGCACTATATGTTGCTAATAATATTCGAGCTGGAGTAGTTTGGTAAAAAAAACTTTGAAATAAAAACTTACATTTTTAATTTTTAGGGTTAATACTTTTCTTGCTTTCGATGCAGCATCACCATTTGGTGGCTTTAAGCAATCAGGTAAAAAATTTTTATTTTATTAAAAAGGCACTAGACGTTTGGTTTCCACGACGGTTACCGATCACGGTTACCGGTCAACGGTTACCAAATCAGCAATCAGGCTACATTACCTACAGCAACAAATTTTAATTTTTAACCAAAGTTGTTTATCAGGATGTCAAGAACAATTTTGTAGAACATCACTTTTCATGAAAACCTCTTTGTAAAGCCGGTAACCGTTAACCAGTCACTGTTGACTGGTAACCGTAACCAAACGTTTAGTGCCATTAAAAAAACTATTTAGGAATCGGGAGGGAAATGGGTGAATATGGACTTGAAGCATACACGGAAGTTAAAACGGTATACTGTATTTTGTAATACGATTAAAATTAAGACCTTTATAGGTTTATATCAAAGTTTCAGAAAAAAATTCATAGAAAGCAGAAAAATATCATCTTTATGTAATAAAATTTAAAAATGTGGAAAATTATTTGATTTAAATTTTTATTTTAATAATTATTAATAAATAAATAAAGTGTAAACCGAGCGCCTGCGACGCTTCCTAGCGTCGATTCCAAGAAAAGCTTGGAATCGACGCTCCTTAAACCACACGGAAAATTTTTTCTCCCACTTCGCGGGCCCGTTTTTTGGAAACCCGTGCGGGAAACAGAATATTTTGGGGATCCGAGAAAGAGACTATAATATAGTCTGTTTCAACTAGAGTTGTACGAGACCGGGAATCCCGGTCCAGGTCTAGACTTTTGTCGGTCCCGAAGTCGGGGCCGGGATTTCCGATTCCAATTCCGGTCGGGGTTTTCTGCAAATCTATGACTGGATCTTTGAGGATTTCAGTTAAAAAATTTTAATATCATTCTCATATTCAAATTCCCTAATATCTTGCTTATCATTCTAATAACAATCTTTTGTTTCTGTCCAATTCAAATTGGTTTGTACATTAACACGAATTGCCTGAATTGTAATGACTACGGAAAATAAATCATTATTGCTTGGTGTCTTTTGTAGCCTCTTAAACAAATGCGAGCCCCCGAAAACAAATTTGAGCTCTAAAACGGTGAGAAACCGTTCGGAGCATAGGTCGGCAAAGGGGGATGATGAGGTGGTCCCCCTTCATTTTTGGGTCTATGAGTGCGTCGGTGAGTCCCCCCCCCCTTGCTGACCTATGGTTCCGAGAGCTCGCCGTACTAGAGCCCGCTACTAAGAGAGCTTTTTCCGATGTATCATCATCCCAATTTCCCTTTGTCGATTTGCAGATAGATGACTGACGAACACGTTTATTTTAAGAAAAAAGATCATTTTTCTCCGTATCTAATGTACAGTCATCACACGTCATATATAATAGGTGTGACTTATGATTAGGCAAAGTAAATAAAGCTGCAGTTACGGCACACTTCGCCTAGCCTTATTTCCCATCTTAAGAATATAAATTCGATCATTTCTTTCTCCAGACTACAGTTTGACAAACCTTTTCCAAAAATGTCGACTCTGAAATCGATTTTTATAGTTTCTATTGTATTAAGTCTATTCGAGATTACAAACTCGATCAATTGCTATCAAAATTCTGGCTCCTTATCTAGCCCGCCAAGTATAGTAAACTTTCAATTTAACAACACCCCTCTTGCTAAATGTAGTTTTTGGAAGGGGTGTTTTTAAATTAAGTCTTGGCTGCATTTGTTTTGAAAAAAACTATTGGGTTGGTGCATAATTATATACACCCTTTTATAATCTTTCAAAAAATTTATTTTGTCAACAACATGAAAGTCAAAATTTATTCAAACAATTATTCCGGCGAATAGTCACCATCTACTTCAAGAACTAATTCCCATTTCTGAGGCAACATGTTAATTCCACAAGCAAACCATTCAGGAGTCTTCGACGCTATCCAGGCTTTGACGTCATTCACAAGGTCATCGAAATCTTCAAAAAAATTTCCTCCTTGCCAATTCGAAACAGATCGGTTCACGTGGAAATCAGTCGGAGCTTGAATAGGAGAATTCGCAGGATGAGGAAGAATCTCCCAGCCTTTTTCTTCAATAGCATCAACAACTCGATGACCTTATGAATGACGTCAAAGCCTGGATAGCGTCGAAGACTCCTAAATGGTTTGCTCGTGGAATTAACATGTTGCCTCAGAAATGGGAATCAGTTCTTGAAGTAGATGGTGACTATTCGCCGGAATAATTGTTTGAAGAAGTTTTGACTTTCATATTGTTGACGAAATCAATTTTTTGAAAGATTATAAAAGAGTGTAAATAATTATGCACCAACCCAATATGTTATATAAAATTTTAGAAAAGTTTCTTATTTATTCGATTTTAGAGGTTGTGATGGGGCAGGGGCCGCATCGGTTTGTTTGATATCACAAGTACCAAACAACTCTTGTACATCGTGTGGCTACTACAGTGATTGTAGTATTTGCTGTTGTACAGGGGATGATTGTAATTTTGCTGTTGGAACAGAAGCTTTCGGATTATTTATCTTAATTAGTACTTTTGTTACTCTTTTCATAAAATTCTAATCTTTTTTAATAGTGTATTGGTTGTTTAAATAAATTAAATAAATCCGTTTAAGTATTTATATAATGTCCGATATTTTCAAACCCATATTACGACAACAGAGAATCAATATTAAAATAGAGTTCCTCAAGTGTCAAGTCTGATAGCCATCCTCAAATGCCTCATTCTCAAGTGCCCGTCCTCAACTGTCACTATGCCAGACCAACTAAACCCTATCCACTTGTTATTAGGACCTGGTCGGTTCTGATTTACATTCGAAAGTTCCTACTTGGGCAAAATCCAATCTATTCCCAAAAATTTCGATTTTTGGCTCTTCTTTCAAATGCATCTTATACGGATGATATTGTTGCAATTTTCCCAATCCCGACCAATTTAACAGACCATGTTCTTGTTCATAAATAGTCGTATGAATGTCCGTCGACTGTTTTCTTTCTCTCGTTATCTCAGCCACTTTTTCTACTTCAAATTCTATAAGCCGAGGTTCTTTAGAATCAAAAGAACCATGCTTTTGGAAGTTTTCATGCCATTTTCTGACTTCTTCCTTCTTTGGAATTTCTAATCCTGGATTTTCTTCGTTGAATTTTCTTCTAAAATTGTCTTGGACCTTTTTGATATCTCCATATTCGGCTAGCCAAAGTACACAATTAGATTTTTGAGTGGTAGAAAACTTGGACATAAAGAATAAACAAATTTATGAGTTAGTAGTTTGATATCGATACTGAAAATCAAGGTTTCTCTCACGCATTTTATAGAGATAAGAGAAAATCTATTTTATGGCTTATTTGTTTAAAAGATTAGGTAAAACAATATATTTTTATCTAACCTTTTTTCGAGTTTATTCAGCTATTTTTCACATTATAGACGCCAATTTACCTTAATTTTCGATGTTTTTATTTCATTTTTTGTTTGTTCAAGATTTTTCTTATTTGTTTAAGATTTTATTTTGCATTTTTCCATTGTTAGTTTCCAATTTTATTAATTATTTTAGTATTTTTTAATCTCCCAGTCTCCCATCGTTGCCATAGCAAAAGTTCCGTGTCTTTAGGAGAGATAAATAAATATGTTTATATGAACATGTTTATTTTCCTTTTTTATTGTTCGATAATCATTAACCATAAATCCTATTTAGGAGAAATCTCTCCAAAATAGAAAAATAGTAAGATCAAAATGATGTAACTATGGTTAAGGTTGTTTATCGATTTTGTGGCTTTCACACCTTCATGATAATATAAATCCCATTTTATATAATTTTGAGATTTTAATTTAAAGATAGTCGAGATTTTATTAATTTATTAGTTAGCTTAATTTATTGGATTGTTCAATAGGTGTCTGCGGCTAAAAAAATGCTCTAATTTCATCATTTTTCATCCGCTTTCGATGAAACTTTTTTACCTTTTTAAGGCCTAATGCCTAAAACATAAGACCTAAGGCATAAGGTCTAAGGCATAAGGTCATTCAGAGAATACAACGTTTTTGAGCCATTTTCAGGGTATGCCCATCGTGGGGTATCTTCCAATAGTCAAAATCTATTTTCTCGAGGTCAAAATCAAAATATTCCTTCAGATTCGTGTTCCCCATGTCAAAAAACTCCCTGACATCAAATTTCAGTCAATTTGGAGAACTATTTGAAAATTCGAGTTTTCGACTCTCTCCCCCCCCCCTGACGATGGGCATACCCCGATAATGGCTCACAAACGTTGTATTCTTTGAATCAGCATTAGGCAAGCATTTACATGCCTTTGCAATGCGCGCTATTGATTCCCCGAGTAGAAAAACCTTAACATAGTCGAAAATTTCGTCAAAAATCGACTTTTATAGCCAAATGTCAACATTTTAAAATTAATTTACAACGTTGAAAAACCCCTCATTGTTTGAAAAATTTTGAAAAAAAATCTGTATATTAAAAAAGTCTGTATATTAACACGAAAATATGCCCTATTCTTAAAAAGACCGATTGGATTGTATTCAGCATACACTCTTATCCAATACTGAAAAAAATTTCATCGAAAATGAATGAAAAATTATGAAATTAGAGCATTTTTTTAAGCCACAAATACTTGTTGAACAACCCGATATTTGCTATGTCTTCGGAAATTTCTCCGACAGTACAAAAAATTCCTTCGGAAGCGTTGAAAAGGCGTAATACTAACGATGACGTTCTTTATATTAGCAATAAAACTAAAGATAATTCTGTGAAGAATCATAAGAAATTGGTTAGATCTAGTCGAAGAAAATCCTATGACTGTGATCATAAAGTTGAAAATGGCCAGGAAGAAATTATACTGAAAATTAAAGGAAGCGATCTTGTTATACGTGTAAGTTTAAATTTCAAATATATATCACAACCATTTTTAGGGTGCCCATAAAGACTCAAAAGAAAAACATGAAGGTAAAATCCATGAGCATACTAAACATCATCGAAATTCTCGACCACATTATATGACTCCGATTTCCGATGATTCAATACATCGCCACGAAAGACTTTATCATCAAAGACCCATTCAAAAGAAGAAATTAGAAGAAAATGAAGAAATCCATGGTCTTTTCTCGAAATTTAACATCAGCAATGATCAATCCCCACACGACCATTCTGAAACAATCGAAGACGAAAAACAGAACCTAGAAGATCAGAATCCTAATCGCAAGAAATTTCGTCGGCGACACTCATTTGATACTAAATTATTATCAGACTCCGGTCTTCCGAGAGAAAAACCCTTAGATAACAATAAGTCGAACTCGCCGAAAATGCCGCTCAAAATCTACGAAAAGCATCACTATATGAAGAAGATCCCAAGCATTGAAGAGCATCAACACGAACTGCATCATAACTATAAGTTACTTGGATCAAATTTAGATGATCTAAGAGAAAAATCTTTGATGTCAACAATCGATCGAGAAAGTCACAAACCTCATTATATGAGTAAAGTCTACGATCATCAACACAATCATTTATATGGAAATACTGATGAAAACCATAAATATGGCTATATTTATGAACAAAAAGTTTTAAGACCTTGATGTTTTGTTAAAGGGAACGTAAAATTTATAATCTATTCTCGAAAAATCAAAAAAATTTTCTGATTTTTTCTAAAATCGACTTTTTAGGGTAATTTCTAGACGAAAAATCGATTGCGCGCATTTTCGAAGCGTGAAAAATAAATTTTAATCCTGAAAATCAGGGTAGAATTGCATTTCAACGCGAAAATTTTTTTGAATGATGGGGGCGTAGCATTTATGGTGTATTCTCGAAAAAACACGAAAAAAACTATTTTACAAAGGACCTTTCTAGGCCTAATTTTATGCTGGGAATCGATTGCGCGCATGATCAAAGTGTGAAAACGATTTCTTGCCCCTGATTCAGGGAAAAAAGTTCCTTTTTTGAACTAAAGACTGCCATTTTCGATGTCTAGACGTCGTTTTTAATGTGTTGAAAATTTGCGCATAACATTACGTATGAAATGGTGCTTTTGAGGAAAAAACTCGACATTTCAGATAGGATATAATGTTACGCTCCCTTTAAAATTTTTTAATATTATTTTTGTAACAAAACTATTGTTCATATCTATTTTTATTTATAATAAATTATATAAAGACAAATCTAGGCAAAAGTTTCTTTTTATTGCAAATTCACAAACATTCCTCTATCTACTAACAAGCCATGGAAAACTTTTTGAAAATTCGATTTTTTTACCCCTTAGTCCCCCTTGGTGTAAAAAAATCGAATTTTTAAAAAGTTTTCCAATTTGGCTGATTTTTTGTACTAGGGGATTTTAGTTATGGGAAACTCGAATTCGAAGAAATTTTTTGATCATGGGAAGATACTCCATACGAGGGTAAAACCCAAAAAGGGGGTTTTCCTATTATGAAGTACCTCTTTGTAAACCATTTTTTGACCATATTTTCGAGGTCTAGGATAAAAACTAATGGCGGATTTGTGTTCAACGCATAGAAAAACCCAATTTTTAAAAAGTTTGAGTATTAAAACGAAAAGATGAGTTACGCTCAATAAGACTGATTGGATCGTATTCGTCATAAATTCTTGTTTACTACTGAAAAAAATTTCATCGAAAACAAGCGAAAAATGCTGATTTTAGATGTATTTTTTGAACCGCAAAGTTATGTTACAACCCAATATAAAAAATTGCTCAATGTTTATTTTTAATAGCTACAAATATAACATTCCGGGATGTCACAAGCTTGATTAGTCCAAGTTCCATCACTCGAATTTATCACTGTACAATAAGCATTAGAGACTGGATTTGGATACCCTAAAATTAATATAGAATCACAGAAATAATAAAATTTTGGTCGATTTGGCTCCTTATGGCAAGATGGCGATTTAGATTCGGATTTGGACCAACATTCAGCATCCGGATTCAGACCTTAACTTCGTCTGGATCCAAATTCCGAGCCCTGGTCAAAAATATGAGTCCGAATCTTGAATCAATCGGCGATTCGCCTCCAGATCTTAGTTTGGGTCCTGATTCTTTCAACAATTACCGGTTTTCCAATTACGATAGATAGAAGTGTCATAGTTAGCCCAATTCCAATTTTCATTGTTCACCAATAATTTACTTTTAAATAACCCCACATAGAAGCTAGAGCAACTTGGATAAGCGTTCTTAGCATAAGCTAAACAAAATAATGAAAAATTCCGTTATTTATAACCATCAATCGAAAAGGTCGCGACTGAGAAGTCTCTTTGGGTACAACCCTGGCTCCATTGTCTGGGGGTCGATGAGCTTTTGGGCCGGACCTCTCGATCAATGGATTACGGTTCGTTGAACCCATCTGAGCTGAACTTGATGGACCGAGTCAAAGGGATCTAGTATCATCGGGCTCATAGATTCCTACGATCTCCGTTAGACTTAATACATGGTCGTCAAGGGCTCTTCCGAGCATTACTCGAGCCCAATTCTCATTTTTTTGATAGCTCTGGCACACGTGTATGAGGGTCTTCGAAAATCCGATCCGATTGCACGACCTCGTCACTGCACGACTCAAAGGTCTTTAAAAAAAGTTTCTAAAAAAGGTCGCGCTTCGCGAAATGTGTCGTTCATGGCCACGTGCCATGCACGACCCCCCTCTCAACCCCTTACGCTATGCACGACCCCGGTCTTTGTTCGAAGACCCTAAAAGATCCATTGTGCATGTGTGGCTGTTGGTGACTCACCCAATAAATCCGAATTTTCGAAAGCACTGCCGATCGTGACAAGAGTTCCATAAGAATTTATGCCACAATTTGTCTGTGCATCACTCCATGTTAAAGATGAATTAAAAGCTTCATAACAAGTAGTGTTTTTGACTTTGGATTGATATCCCGATGAACATACTAAAAACTAACATAGTTTGATGTTTTTAAAAGTTAATTTTATACATGAAAAAGTGACCGGTAGATTAGGTGGTCGATCTCCCATTACTCCGAGTATTTTCTAAAATTTGGTATTTTTTCTCTCTCTTTTTTTATAAATTTTACTTCATTCCAGACAATTTGATCGGTCGCTCGATACCCGGTCTTCATAGTAGAAACGTTGCTAAATTCAAAATATTCCAGTTTCGTTGGTGTCTTTGAAGTTGTGGGTTTCCATGATCCATCCGTTGAAGGCTGACTAAATTTATATGAGACTATAACTTTTGTCACGAGTTTTGTCATGCTAACTTTTGCCTTGGATATAAATACGAACTATTTCCAATCACCGATGCCCTTGTAACTCTATCATTAATGTTCTTGTAACAGCTATTTTTGCGACAAAAGTTAAGTGACAAAAGTTAACTTGACAAAACTTGTGACAAAAGTTATAGTGACATTTTTATTTCTAAAAAAATCTTTTCAAAAAATACCCATATTTAGCAAAATTTGCCCAAACCGTTTGAATTAAGTTGGCTAGGTCTTGATCTGCTTTACTCCAATCACCATAGCTAAATAAGTAATTGACTTCACATCCATGTGGAGCGGCTAAAATTATCATATTATTATCTAAACATCATCGTTTTAGTACGTTTCCAATTTGGCAATGGATTGCCAAAATTATTAAGCGTTGATGACCAAATAAATTCATATGTATAAACGTTTGGATTATTATTAGCTAAATAAGCTTGAACATCACGAAGAGAACTCCAGGTAAAATATGCCGAGGTCATTACCTAGAAATTTAAAGGACCAGTCCAGTAATTCACAATCATATGAAAAATGATATATTCGGAAAGACCATAAAAAATGAAGCATTTTTTGTTTTTACGGCATGTTCTGAATCGTTGTAGTTTTCGAGATAATTGCGTTTGAATT
>JAQGBS010004175.1:0-10595 GCA_034698545.1 Acrobeloides obliquus
TATATGGTGGACATACTTCATATCCAACTATTCAACATGATATGAAAAAGCCGGAGGAGTTTAAAAAATCTGCCATTTTGTTATATTTAAGTAGGTCGATACCAATGTTGTCTCTAATAAAAATGATATGATCTGATCCAAAAATTTTGTCTTCAAAATGATCTGATCTGATCAAAAGCATTTTTAGCTTAAAACAGGTTCCGCGATAGAATTGAGCTTTGAGACAAAGGGCATGTATGCATTCTGATAGAACTCATTGAGTTATGCAACTTTAGTTCTGGGCTCCCGACCCGGCGACCTCTACCCTTGGCCTCTAGAAGTTAGTCAAAACAGCCATTTTTCGACCAAACTTGGATCGGCCCTAAGTTGGTAAGTTTGTTAGCTTTCGGGAAACGGTCTTTTGCATTTTGTAGCTGGAGATTGGGGCTTCATTTTATGCCAAGACCACCCTGACCCCAGGCATTCACATAATTTTTTACTTAGCGAAATATCCAAAAATACCCCAAAAATTGACGACCCCTCGCGGAGTCAAAGTACCCTTAAATGTTCAGCAAAAAATCGCCAACTTCAAACGCGATTATCTTGACAACAATAACGATTCAGAATTTACTGTAAAAACAAAAAATGCTCCATTTTACATGAAATTTTTTTCTGATCTGATCTAATCCATATCAGGTCAGTGGCAATGATCCGATGGAACAGATCAGAGACAACATTGGTCGATACTTTTTAAAAATAATATTTCTTTCAAATTTAGTTATCTCTTGCTTTTATGCTCCAATAATATTTTTGGGTAATTTTAATAAAAAATTGAATGTTTAAAGGTTATTACACTTATGGTGATTCTCTAAGAGATTCAATAATAAATTCAATCCAAATCAAATGGATTCAACAAACTGTCAATATTTGTATTACATTGCATGTAATTTTGGCTCAAATAATTGTGTTTAATCCAATGAATCAAGAAGCTGAAGAATTGTTTAAAATTCCACAAGGTTTATTTTAAAAATTATATAAAAGTTCATGACTTTTTAAAGAATTTTGCATAAAAAGAGTCTTAGTACGGACTGGTGTTATGATTTGCGTTGTTTTTATGGCAGAGACAATACCGACATTTGGGCCTTTGTTAGACCTTATTGGTGGATCAGTAACTGCACTAACGGCATTAATTTTTCCTCCTTTGTTTTATATGTTTTTGGTAGCAAACAAAGATGTTTTAAAGGTTGACAAACTTCCTAGTTTATCAAAGTAAATTCAAATTCAAAAACTTACAATTTTTGTTATAGAGTAATTACATCTAATTCCAGAACTACATTAATATGTTGTACTTTTTGTATAGGTAAGAACATTAAAATGAAAAAAATGGAAAGATGCAATCTTTGGGTAGGATGAGGAGGGAGTATCCTATGTTAAGTTTAGAAGTGTGCAAGTACCAATCCGGCCCTAGGCCCGGACAGACTAGCCTGCCCCTTTTTGGTGATCCGCCCTAGGGACAGGCTAAGTCGGCCTGGCACGAGACGTCGTGTGACTCGCGCGACGCGACACAAGGCCGAATGGCAAAAATCTGGCTCCAAGCGGGATTCAAACCCGCGACCTTGTGACCACTAAGCCTCTACTTTGTCACTGTATCACTGAGGTTTGTTGATGGAGAGTCTTTTCAAACCAAGTACTATCGCGCGATAGACTATAAATGCCAACTCGCGACGCGCCGTACAACGTGTCGCACGACACAAAAAAGCACTGTCGCAATGCAACGTAAGTATAAATGGTGCATGAGAAAAGCATTATACCAGAAGCTTATTTCTTTATTTTTTGTGAATTTGACAAAAAGATTTATTCTTAGATATAAAAGTAAACTAAATCTCTTTTTTAGTATTAGGCATTGTTGGAGGTATAGCTGCAAGTTATTCTGCTATTCGAGAGTTATCTACAACTCATTTTATTCCTCCTTGTTATATTGAGCCATTCTTGACTCATGGTCACACTAGTTCTATTAGTCATGCACAAACAAATTGTTGTGGACATTTTATGAATATTTCAAGATATGGAAATGAAAGTAAATGTGCTACAGCAGATTTGAATTATTATACATAATGTTTTTCTACTGATTGAAATAAATGCATTTGGTTTGTTAATATTGAAACAATTACAGGATTAGCAGAAATTATCCTGCAATTATAAAACATCATTTGGGGTCATCCAGATATTACGTAATCAACTTTTTGGTGGCTTACCTCCCCCCCCCCCAACATAATTATCAAAAATGCACTAACGTAATCAATTTTTATGAGGAGGGCCGACTCCCCGCCCCCCCCCCCCAACATGATTACGTAATATCTGGGGCGAGGGGTCACTTGCGTCCGGAAATTTGCGTCCCGGACTTTTCCGTCTGAATAGTTGAGTCCGGACATTTGCGTCCGGAAACTTCCGTCTCGGACATTTGTGTCCAGACAGTTGCGTCCCGGACATTTGCATCCTGAAACTTGTAAAATGTCCGGACGCAAATGCACGGGACTCAAATGTCCGGAGCAGGTGTTTCCGGACGCAAATGTCCTAGATGGCCCCATTGACACAAAAATCATCGAAATTAGAGACAAAAATTTTATTTTTTTATATTAATAATAACTAATCCAATTTTTACATTTTTAACGGAGAGTGTCGCTCGGGAGCGCCGCTAAGAGTCACAGCCCGAGTGCTGAGCTCCCGATACTACGTTTTAAATAAGAAGATAATTTAAAAAATTTTATGTGGCTGCGCGTTTAAAATCATCATCATGCTTTATTTTCGTGTTTGGAGATAATGTCACTTTGCATGCCTAAAAATTCTGATTTTTTTCAAATTTTGATTAAATTATACCTCTTCTCTATTTGGCACCAGTTTATATTTTAAAGATCTTTTTTTAAATTCATCTAACGTGCAACCATTTTCGCAGCCAACGATATCTTTTGTTATGTCTTGAATTTCACGTCCGAGACGAAGGTAATGAACCTAAAAATTAGTTTCCTTTAATCAGTATGTAATCCTCCCTCTAGCCCCGTGTTAAACACCAAAAGTTACCTTGACATAAAAAGTATTGTCATCCCTTTTCCATAACTCCACTAGAATACAAGCAGAACTCTCTGGCACAGTATTTTCTTTATAATTGATAGTTTTAAAACCATATGTAGAAAATTGAATGGAAATAGTCGTATCGTGCTAAAAACAAATTTGTCTCAAAAGATATCTAAATCAAACCGCTGAAAAGGCGTAAAATTTAAAATTTTTATAAGAATCGCATTCTGAAGCATTATTTTGAAAACAATCAGCTTTTTTCTGCATTCTATCAATTATTTGCCAAAGAAGGTTTCCTCCACTTAAACGTGCTATCTCAGTTTCAATATCGATGTCTTTATAGGGTTTGATGCCTAAAAAGATTTTTGAGCCAAAAATATAAAAATTACCTTGTCCTCCCCATAAAGGCATCCATTCACTCATGGCAGCTTCTAGATCTTTCATATTTTCTTCGGCCCATTGTGGGAGTTTTAATCCAGCAATTTTCTATAAAATATTTTTATAAAAGTTATAATGGGGGGAAGTTTAAAAGTTGGCTCTAAATTTTTCACCTCACTATTCAAACAATCCCATATTTTAAACAGCATAAATGATTTTTCATGGTCATCTTCATATGTCATTTTCAAGCCAGTAATGTTACCCAACTTTTCAATAAATTTCTTAAAAAAAGTCTTTATTATTACACAAAGTTTCTTCACAAACTCCCTGCTGAAAATATTCATCAAGGGGTTTGTAAAGAAACTTGTTGAAAATTCGATACAGTCTAATTTGAACTCGATTAATTATGCGAATTTCAAAATCTGACCACCCTTGTGGGTGGGGGGCACCCTGTATATCAACGATAATTCTTCTGATCTCTTCCAACAAAAAATTACATGGTGTCTATTCCAAAAAGTTCTAAATTCCGGTGTTTCCCATATTAGCAAAGATATATTTTTTCGTCTTTCACAATATGCCCAAAGAAGCTATAAAAAAACCAATTTTTCATTTTATCTACTGCTTCTTTCAATTTTACCGGATCTCCACCAAATGGTACAGTATGAATAGGTATAGGTACATAACCTACTGGCCATCCCTCAACATTTGGATAGTCATTTCCAGCAACGCCATTATGGTATAGGCCTAACATAGTCGTCATGGCAGTAATCAAAGTTCTATCGCTATCAGTGCTTCTAATTTCGTGCTAAACTTTTATGATAAAAATTTTTATTCACAATACCTCATCACATTTATACTTTGGATTCAGAAATGGGATTTCCTCAACATAACGCTTCCTTAAAAGTGTTCCAAGGGTATACTGTTGTTTTAAACCTTGCTAAAAAATTTTACAGTTGTTAAACTGTAAAAAATTATGATACCGACAAAGGTTGCATAAGTCCAGTCCAAGGATAATCTTTATTCGGATCATTTGGAATAGTAATAAGAGGGCTTCGATCACCATGACGCCATATCTAAATTTAAAAATAATTTTGGGCAAAATCATAAGGGGAGGCCATTAGGAAAAATTTTGACTTTTTTGGATTTAGGGGGCCCGGATCCCAACGTAGCTACTGGTCTGACTCGAAGACGAAGCTTAAGGGCAAGCTCCGTATTGATTGTAAACTACTCGGAGATAAGAGCGCCGGGAGGCGCTTGGTTATCAAAGATGAACGGCTGTAATCCAATTTTCTTCAGATAAATAGGCAGGCACCCTCCATCGATTTCACAATACTTAAAATTCTCCTAAGGACATAAGATTCCAAAAAATTTTAGACATAATCTTATTACCCCTACTAGTTCTCTTATACAAAAACCTAAACTCATTTGAACTGCTAGTATCCCCCATTTCCGATTAATTATTTATCTGTTAAAGGTCTATGTCGCGTACATATAGTTTTATGCCAAAATTTTTTTGCCAAATTGGTTAATTTGTTGTATATATGAGTAATTTTATGCGGGGCATCGATTGCGTGCATTATCGAACCTTGAAAATGCTTCTCTAACCCTGATTTAGTCTATGTGGTGGGTATATTGAAGCGAAAATGAACTAAATATCGGAAAAGTATCTGTATACGGGCCTTTCTAGGCGTTGAATCGAATGCGCACGTTCCCAAGACATGAAAAAAAATCCCTGATACTGATTTAAGCGATTTTCATCAAGAAAACTTAAATAAGTGTTAGGGAAATTATCATTTGAATCAATGTCAGGGAAATTTATTCATGTTTCGAAAATGTGCGCAATCGATTCCCGCATAAAATTACCCCCCCCCCCCAGGAGGATGATTTTCTATCGAAAATTTTTCGATTTTCGCTTCAATACATCCACCTCATACCCTGAATCAGGGTCAAGGAAGCGTTTTCACGCTACGGGAATGCGAACAATCGATTTCCCGTATAAAATTACCCCTTTATACAAAAAATTAGCTAATTTGGAAAAATTTTTTGCCATAAAACTATAAGTACGCGGCATAGACTTTTAAATCAGTTATAAGTGTTACCGCATTAACAAAAAGTAATGTATCTTTTGCATAACTTTCACGGAATATATTGAAAATATGAATTAGAAATATAAATACTCGGAAATCCATTATAAAACTATAAAAAATGAAAAGTGATATATTTATAAAATTATCACAAAAATTAAAAACTTCACATTTAAGGTTGACCGACATTTTTTCCCTTACCACTTTGTTCCCTTAAACAATTTGTTCCTTGTAACAATTTTTTCCCTAAACAAATTTTTCCCGTGACAATTTTTACCCGAATTCGTTTCAATAAACACGATTTACTGAAATTCTGGCAACTATTTGTGTTTATTGAAACAAATTTGGGTAAAAATTGTCACGGGGAAAAATTTGTTTAGGGAAAAAATTGTTACAGTGAAAAAATTGTTTAAGGGAACAAAGTGGTAAGGGAAAAAATGTCGGTCAACTACATTTAAAATCAAAGAATTTTTAATTCACAATTATTTATCAAATTTCTCATTAGAAAATGAATTGGGCGTATTAAAATGCGATATTTTCCACCAATATTTTCACTATCATTGACATGTTTTGATAGAAATGAGCCCATCATTTTTCAAGGCCGTCAAACTTGCAAAATTCAAAGCAAAATATGGAATTGTTTAATTAAGAAAAGAATCATATCAAGCTTGTTTTACTTTTTTTATCAACGTTTGTTAAACTAGATTGTTACACCTGATCGCTTAGCCCATGGAAATCAATCAAATAAAACTTGTATTCATCATCACCTTTGATCGGTAAGAGATAGGTTTAGGAAGAAATATATAAGTAAGATTTATTTTTTTCCAAATATATTGGGTCGACCCATAAATAAGAAGCCTTTGAATGTTGCACCGAAACTTTATGAAAATGACTCATCCGGGGGCTTTCCATCAATTGCACGCATTTCCAAGATGCAAAAATTTTTCCAATTTTTCACTTGAGGATCAAGGGATTGAAAAAATCGAATTTTAAAAAATTACTCCAAATTTGCTGATTTGTTGTACTTATGGGGTTTTTCGACATGAGAAATTTAAAGCTGAAGGAATTTTTTTATTTTGATCACTGGACTTTACCTGCAGAAAAGAATCTCCGAGGAATCGCACGTGAATAGGATGCTATTCTTATGAGAGAAGAAAAATGACCTCGAAACTAGTTTTTTAGTTTCCGGTCATTTGTGAAAGGATGTTTGTTGGGAGTGGGGTTAGGAGTTTTTGTTTTAATGGTAGGGGTATACTCATTAAAAATGTCTCATAGCGAAAATCGCTTAGATCAGTAACAAGGAAATTTTTTCATGCCTCGAAAATGCGCGCAATCGACTCGCATAGGAAACTCCTAGTCAGCCGGTGTTGCGGCAAAAATCCATATTTTATTCATTTTTGCTTTAAAGGTACTGTGCACGTACGAACAAGTTGGGGGCGAATTTTTCGTTTCAATAATATAAACTATATTGCAAATCAGGCAAAGAAATATCATATACCAAACTTGAAATTTTTGTAAAATTTTAAATTTTTTTAGAAGGTATTTCTTTGCCTGATTTGCAATATAGTTTATATTATTGAAACGAAAAATCCGCTCCCAACTTATTCGTGCGTGCACAGTACCTTTAATACACTCACTCCTTCCCTGAATCAGGGAAGCATTGTTTCATTTTCATAGTTTGGCAATGCGCGCATTCGATTCCTTACCTAGAAAAACTCCCCAGACGAGTCATTTCCGTAAAGATTCGATGCAGCACTCAAAAGACCTGATTTATGGATCAACCATATATAAGAAAGATACAGTTAAAGGTGGGTTACAGGCAATTAAAAATTTGAAATCCCACGGGAGTCAGATTTCGTTTCAATACACATACTTTTGGCTTAAAAATCCATTTTTGCAATGATTTTTTAAATTTTCATAAAATTAACATTGTAACAATTTTTTATAACTCTATGAGACGAATAAAACGACACCAAAATTATCCAATTTGAAAATTGTTTGTGTTATTGAAACAAAAACATGAATCAGAATTTTCGTTTCAATAACTCAAAACAATTTCAAATTGGATAATTTTGGTCACTTTTTATTCTTCTTGGCGAATTATAAAAAATTGCTACAATTTTATGAAAATTTAAAAAATCGCTGCAAAAAGGGATTTTTCCGCCAAAAGTCTGTATATTGAAACGAAATATTGCTTCCGCGGGAATTCAAATTTTTTTAATTACCTGTATCCAACCTTTAAAGTCTAATAAATTATTGAGTAGATTCAGTTGTTTGGATATTACATTTATGACAATTACATTTCCATGTAACTAGACATAGCATAGTTTCTTTCGTGCAATAGCCTAAAAATTATAATTGACAAAATAAGTCATAAGTGGATTTAGCAAATCTTAAATAACTCGGCTTTGTAACTCAGTTTAGAGCACCAACACAGTACACCAGGAGTCCGGAGTTCGAGACCCAACTCCGTCACAAATATTTTCCCTAGATGCCATAGAAATTGAGGACTCTGTCACCCAGTTTAGAGGGTTTAGATCGGACCTTTTCTTATCAGGCCAAGATAGGTTTAGCAACGGTTAAGAAGGTTTGGTTAGGTCGAGGAAAGTCTGGCGAATAGGGTAGGATAAGTCAGAGAAGTAAAAGAATTACCGTTACATCCATCAATTTGACACTTCTTTATGCAACCATCGCTGCTTTCATCCTCGCAAAATTCATTATCACCAACTTCAATACTCCCAAACAAGCATCGACTTCCAAAAATACCGACTATCAAAGATAAAAATAATACCACCAAAATTTGAAAATTCATATTTTTTCTCTAAAAAACCGCCAAAAGTTAAAATAACTTCATCGAATAACCATATAGAATATGATAAAAGTGTTTAGACGTAGTGATCTGCATCTTTTTTAAGCATAAAGGAATCCAACATGCCTATTACAAGGTCGTAAAATGATTCATGAATATTCAACAAAATAATTTTTTCTAGAAAAATTAAAAAATGCGCACAAAAAGGGCTGGATGAGAAAAAATTTTAAGAAATAAATAATGGTTTGTATTTTATTGTTGACTTTGTGATTGATAAAACCGGAACAGAGTTTGTAGATGTTTTTAAAAAGTCAAACAATGTAAAAATAGAGTCCAAAGAATGGAATAAAATGGATCGGCTGGTTCTAACCTCCTTCAGTTTGGGTTCCAGTCGGTTCTAATCGGTTCCGGTTCTATTTGGTTCTCGAACCCTTCGATTCCGGTTCTAATCGGTTCTTTAATCATTAGGCTCGGGTTATTTTGGTGGTATTCGATTTCAGATATGAATTCACATCTCGATAGATAGATGCGGAAAAGTGTAAAATTACACGGCGGTCCTTTAAAATAAGTAATTTTTGTCGAAAAAAATGACTAAAAATTGGAATTTTTACACAAAATTTTTTTGTCAAAATGGCATTTTAAAGAAAAAATCGTTTTTAGACAAAAAGTCATGATTTTCGGTGCAAAATGTTATCTTTTATTGCAAATCCCCCAGTTTTTTACCCTTAAAATGGGATAGATACTTTTTCAAAACTTTTTGATGAAAAAATTTTGGTCGCCTTGCAGATCGCAGCAAAAAATTTCTGATATTTATTTGCGTTAAAGTGAAAAACCAGCGCCGCAGTCGCAAAGTTTTTTTGAAAAATGATTGTACTTAAGTTGAAAATGCTCAAAAAATGACGATTTTTGTTTAAAAAATTGAAAAATTTTGCCATTTTTTGCGGAAAAATAATCTGTTTCGGTTCTATTCGGTTACAATTAGTTTTTAGACCCTTTAGTTTCGATTCTATTCGGTTCTCAAACCCATCGGTTTCGGTTCCTATCGGTTCTTGAATGTTTCGGCTATGGTTCCGGTTTTTTGGACTCTAGTAAAAAAGACAGCTATAAATTAAAATGACGCATTGTTATTTTTAAAAATTTGAGAAATGTTATAAGAGTCATACAAACTTAAATTGTTTTTGTTTTTTAACCAAATCGCTCGATTATCCCCAAAATTTGCATAAATTGTTTTTAAACCAAATCGCTCGATTATAAACTTATTTTGGGAACAATCTTTGATACACTTTGTACATAAAGATTTAAAAATCATATAAAGATCAGAATATGGTCAAATCCTTAAATTTAAAAAAATATTTTTTGTTTTTAACGGTTTAATAAAAAAATTTATTAGCTACCATTTAATACGATTTTGTCATTCTCCAAAGACTAAAAGCCGATTTTTTTAATATCATTTTCTAAGGTTTATAATCACACATAGGCGCGGGGATCTGTCGTAAATTTGAAAAAAGCACGACTCCCTTGACCCTCGGCACAACCTGCCCTGTCGTCGTGACAGACCAAAACAGAAAAAGTCATAATTTGGGCTTCGCGCTGACAGGCGCGTAATTTTTTTGAAAATTTTGTTAATCAGAGAATTTCGATTTTTGACGAAAATTTTTTGTTGAAATTCTTGAGTTAAGGCAAAAATCAGCGCCGCAATTTTGATGAAAAATCATAATGGTAGACCATTTTTTTCCTCTCGAACTGGTCCTTTAATCCAATATGGTGTCATTCTTTTTTTTTGTATATTTTTTAATCAATTTTAAAATCAAACATAGACAACAGACAATATATGCATATAGAAACAGACATACAAGCAAACAGATTTTTCTTTCTTAGCAATGTGTAACACCAAACTTGATTTTTGTTTTCCATCCCTATTTTGTTCGAAATGCCATTTTGTCTATGATCTTTGAAACTGTTCATTTCTTATCGACTTTTTTGCTACAAGTTCGATGCATCTCAACTGTTAGTGATGCACTATTGATTGAGTTTATCATTAGAGTTCGTGAATTTGCGTTTATTGCATTCTTTTTTCTTATTTTTGTAAAGAGAATGCTTGTAGCTTAGAATTAAGTTAGCAAATTATTCATATACCACTGGGTATAGACCCCCCGAACCAGGATTCTCGCTTCGTCTTGAATATGCTTATCCAGTTTTTTAGGCTATGGATCCAGACGTTATTCTTATTCGCTGCCGTTATTGGCCAAATTGTCTTCATGGCTCAGAATGTA
>JAQGBS010004176.1:0-10591 GCA_034698545.1 Acrobeloides obliquus
AGTACTCCCACCATGGGTAAAAAATTGGAGTATGTTTGAAAAAAATCGGAGAAGTCACGATTGAAACGTTCCCTTGTAAGGCTAAGGCTAAGCCTAAGCCTAAGCCCAAGGCTAAGCCTAAGCCTAAGCCCAAATTTCGTTTTTTTATAACCCTATATATGTTTTTCTCTATTAATTTTGTATTATTACACATGCTCACCCTGATTCAGGGAAGCATTTATTCGACTCGAAAGCATGTTTTTTGTATTCCTCGCATAAAATAACTCCAAGAACGATGATCTTCAGAAGAAACAGTCAAAATTTTCATATTTTCGCTTCAATACACACTCTTATTTCTCTGAATCAGGTTCAGGGAAGCGTTTTCAAGTTTCGGGGAATGCTCGCGCCCTTTATGTGTTTTTCTGTTTTTCTCTCTTGGTTCCCCGAAATTCGAGTGGCGCTACATTACTGACTATGCTAAACACAACTACGAAGGTCCGGAAAAATCCCAAAGTTTCACTTTCTTTCCTTCTCTTGTAAGGTATAAATATCTTGAAGTGGGAATTTTTGTTCAAAAGGTCAAATTCCTCTTTAGAACCATCTAAAATTTCGTTTTAAGGCTACGGATGCGAGTTTCTCTTTTTTTCCTCTTCAACTCCTATATATAAATCGAAATTTGATCCCTCTAAGATGTTTTTCGTTTGCTTCACGTCACGAGACCATAAAAATTGTATCGTTTTTGAATTAATTTTTTAAATTTAAATTGAAAAAATTTATCTTGATCCTGACTCAGGGAATGATTCGGTGTATTGACGTGAAATTTTTCATTTTTCGCCCGAACACCAACTCCATTTCCTGAATCAGGGTCAAGGTAATTTTTTCATGTTTAGAAAGTATGTGCAATCGATTCACCGCATAAAATTACTCCTATATGGATCATTTTTAGTAAAAAATTTTCTGGTCTTAAAATGTTTTCGTTGTAATGCACAACTTTTTTGAATTTTCTGTGAAAAATGGAATTTTTAGTGAGAATTTGAATTTTGGTAAAAATTGAATTTTTTAGTGCAAATTTAAGTTTTTATGAAAAATTCGTTTCCGGGAATCCATTCTAGGAACATTTTTTACACCCATAAAAGTTCCTCATAAAATGTTTGTTGTTTCATTTTTCAAAAAGGAGCACAACTTTTGACCTCATTTTCTCATCTATTTTCCATCCCTGAAGAGCTACTTACCATTAGAACTTATTTTTATAGCCTTTTTACACTCCGTTAAACTAGAATGTTGTTTATCTCATTGCCTATTAAGGAAGCAAATAGGAAGTTTTATTATGGGAGAAAAATTATGTTCAATTGAGTTAACGCCCCATAAATGGTATGAGTGTGTGCCATAACAAACAACATATTTGTTGGCGTACTTGTGATTTATCTCACGACAGGGACTTATAAAATATCATTGATCCCTTGTGGGTAAAACATGAAAATATGTTTAATAGTTTTCCGAGAAGCTAATTTTTTATTTTTTCATGACTGAACTTTTTTTGCGTAGTAGTATAATTAAGATTATTTTTATTTGGTTTTTAGTCAAAATGAGGAGGTTTTGCATTTCTTGTTAAAGGACCAGTCCACTCGGTAAAAAAAACTCTATGTAAAAATTATATATTCGGGAAATTCATGAAAAATGGAGCATTTTTGTTTTAACGACATACTCTGAAACGTTGTCGTTTTTGAGATAATTGCGTTTGAAATTTGAATTTGCGTTCATGTTTTCGTTGTAATACACAAACAATTTTTGAATTTTTTGCTGCAAAAATTTTAATTTTTTGTGAAGAATTTTTTCCCTTTCCCAGACATAATTTTGTGCTGAATTGTGTCAAATAGAAAATGGAAAAAATTTGATTAAATTAAATAATTACGGTGAGGTGCACAAACGTTCTTTGGCATACGCCATATTCTAATTGACTTAGTTTTTACTCCATTTATGCTAGTCTCACATATCCTCCTACACAAGAATGAAAAAACACATTTCCATATTAACATTTACGAATCGTTTAACTGCATATAAAATTAGTCATGGTTAGCATTACAAAAAATGTAGGCTATTTGGCAAAGTGGATAAGGAAGCCGCCCGTCCGATCTGGTAAGTTAAGCAACATTCAGCCCGCAGTTTCGATCCTACTAGGGCGAGAATTTTGATTTATAAAAAAACTTTTTAAAATTTGCATATTTGGGTTATTTAATCTGTCTACTAACAAATGCAAAAACCTATTCTTAAATATTGTTAAATTAGGTGAAAAATATCGTCAAGAAATAAGCAAAATTAATTTTTGAAATTAATATGCTTAAATGGCATAGTTGGTTGCAGTGCAGACATCGTGTCTATTGATCGAGGATTCGATCCCACCAGGGTCGAAGTTTTTATTTTAGCGAATCATAAAAATTGTCAAGCAAACCCCCTTAAAATTACATGAAAATGTTTGCCCATCATTAGTTTTTGGAGAAAAATTTTTCTGTGCCGTATATAGGCTTAAGCCTAAGCCCAAGCCTACACCCAAACTTAAGCCCAAGCCAAAGACTAAACCTAAGCCCAAGCCTAAACCCAAACTTGAGCCCAAGCCTAAGGCTAAGTCTAATCCAAAGCCTAAGACTAAACCTAAGCCCAAGCCTAAGCCCAAGCTTAAGCTCAATCCTAAGACTAAGCCTAATCCCAAGCCTAAGACTAAACCTAAGCTCAAGCCTAAAACTAAACCTAAGCCTAAGTCCAAGCCTAAGTCCAAGCCTAAACCCAAACTTAAGCCCAAGCCTAAGCCCAAGCCTAACTTCTTGAACCTGAACTAAAACTAAATATGAGACTTCCTAAGCGTTATTAATGAAAACAGGAATTTTTTTTGCAAATTTTTTGAAAAAACTTCTGTTTGCTTTTTTATTGGAGCGACTTATTCCTCGTTAAATAAAGCAAATGAATAATTAAGTTTAACACCATAGCGATCGTCGGACTGGTGCCTACAAAATCTAAAGACTAACTTGGAGTTGTCGCTCAGTTATTATGCTTGATTATTCACGGAGGAAATTTTTTATTAGTGTACCGTTTTGCGCTGCAATATGCGAATTTTTGGCCAAAAATCGACTTGTTGACCCTATAGATATATTTTCCCGGGAAGGTAATGTTTAAAATGTTGCTCCCCATAAAATTTCGCGTAAAAATCATTCCTTGCTTTTGAAATTTAACTGTTAAGAAAAGGGCTAAGCCATTTTTGAGGTTTCCAAAAAACGGTGTGGGTTCAATTTCCAATCCCGACTAATACTTTTTGCGTTAAGCATAAGCAAATTTTCGCGTCAATACACAACTTTTATTGATTCAGGGACGAATTCTCACTGTGTTCATGTTTTCATTGTAATACACAATTTTCAAAAATCGCCAACTTGAAACGAGATTATCTTAAAAACTACAATGATTCAGAGCATGTCATAAAAATCGCTATCTTTACCTATATAATTGTGGCAAAATCAAATCGGCGCAAGTGGGATTCGATCCCGCTACGTTTGTAATCGAAGCCAAGACCACTACCACTAAGCCATTTTAGCCATTCTAATCAAATTGTAGAATTTGCTTATTATTTCTTCAAACGCAATTTTCCCCAAAACTACAACGATTCAAAACATGCCGTAAAAACTAAAAATGCTCCATTTTCATGAACTTTCCGAATATATAGTTTTTTCATAGAGTTTTTTTCCCGAGTGGACTGGACCTACTAAGATTGGCCAATTTGTTTTACCTCTTTCTTTTAAAAAGTACTTTCGTGAGTAAACAATTGAAGACAAACTCATGTTCACTAAGAACCCCTCGGCTATAATTGCCTTATTTTACGAAACCTCCATGATATTACGCATGCAAAAGTGGAGAGTAGGCGATTCTCGCGACAAAACTTTTTATTCGCTCATTTGTTCTTAGTTAGACAAGAACAAATGATGGTTTATTAATCCTTATATGTTGGGTCGATCAATAATTTCTTGGCTTTTGTGCATTAGGTCAAATCTTTGCGAAATTGACTCCCCCAGGGGTTTTTCTAGGCTTGGGCTTAGGCTTAGGTTTGGTCTTAGGCTTGGGCTAAGACTAAGGCTAAGGCTTAGGTTTGGTCTTAGCCTTGGGCTAAGGCTTAGGCTAAGGCTTAGACTTAGGCTTGGGCTTAGGTTTAGGCTTAGGCTTGAGCTTAGGCTTGGGCTTAGGTTTAGGTTTGGTCTTATCCTTGGGCTAAGGCTAAGGCTTAGGCTTAGCCTTAGGCTTGGGCTTGGGCTTGGGCTTAGGCTTAGGCTTAGGCTAAAGCTTAGGCTTAGGCTAAGGCTTAGGCTTAGGCTTAGGCTTAGCCTTAGGCTTGGGCTTGGGCTTAGGCTTAGGCTAAAGCTTAGGCTTAGGCTAAGGCTTAGTCTTTGGCTTAGGTTTGGGCTTAGCCTTAGGCTAAGGCTTATGCGCAAATCGATTGTGCATATTCCCGAACCATAAAAAAGCTACCCTGGTTCAGGGAAGAGAGTGGGTGTATTAAAGCGAAAATGAACCAAAAGTAGAATTTTCACATGAAGACCAGCGGCCTAGAGATTTTTCTAGATCAAGAATCGATTGTTTCCCGAACCATGAAAATGCTTCCCTGAGCGAAAGGGTGGGTGTATTGAAGCGAGAATGAACCAAAACTCAAAGTTCTCAAAATAATTGTTTGAAGGAATCTTTGAACAAACAGATATACTAAATAGCTAAAATTTTTCGAAAGCTTGTTTTTTTATACTTAAAGCACTTGAAAAATCCCTATGTTTTAAGACTGGCTCTGCATGTGACAAAACTCGTGCGCTAGCATTTTTAAGCCAAAAATTTTCACGTGAACTTGTTGAAGTTATACTTACTTAAAAATCTTTCTTTTTTGGTATTAGGTTGCCATCAAAAATTCACTTACGCGTTTCAGGCATATCGGATAACAAATGAGTTGCCGGTTGGTGCGGAGCAAGAGGAAATGGCTATGTACTATTATACTCTTTAAAGGTGAAATATGCGGTGTCTGTCTGTGAGAGCTAACTTTTTTCCTGCCCTATTTTTTAGGCCATGAGCGCTTAGTTTTTTGGAATCTCGTCATAAAGAAACTAGAAGATTACATAAACTTTGTGTTCCCTATTAAAGCATAATCCGTGCTTATCCCAAAGTCATCTATATGAAGCCCTCCTATTCTTCTAAAATGAAACCAAAAGCAATTACTTGGATGACTTTTCTACATTTTTCTATATAATTTTTTCTTGCGCACCATGTTTTTGATTGCACATGCTTTTCCCACGTAGATCTATCTTTGCATTAGATCGTAAAAGCTTCACATGACTAAGAAAAACTTAATCCTTATGCTAAATAGGAAACATTTTTCTTCTTCTTCCTCGCCTACATTTCTTCGAAAATCGGTGGATAATTTTTTAATGCATTTTTGTCATTATCCAGAGAGATTTTTTATTCAGTTGCAAGAACCACTGGGAAAATAATTCATTTAAAAATTTATCAAATATGTCTAAAAAAATTTTTTTGTCAGTCTGTCGTTTTGAATTTTGTTGGCGAGTCCTGACCGCATGTATCAAATTTGGGCTTAGCCTTAGACTAAGGCTTAGGCTTAAGCTTAGACTTAGACTAAGGCTTAGGCTTAGCCTTAGACTAAGGCTTAGCCCCTTACTGGACTGATCCTTTAACGTGCAGTAGCTTCCTGACCTTTTTGTTGCAAGAATTTTTTTATAATTTTTGGAACGGTGGTATTCTTTAGTTCCTTGGCTAAAAATGGGCCTCCTGCCCTGGGTTGTGTTTCTATAACTTAATTATATACGATATATTTTGGTGTGTTATATAATAGAATAGAAATGACTGGATTTTTACTTTTAACAATATAGGCTTTTTGCGAAAAAATAATAATTCGAGATCGAAAGAAGGAAATAATCTTTGGTGCCGTAAAAGTTGAAGTAAAGGTTGCGAGAAGTTAAATTTTTGGTTTTTGAACTTTTTACTTCTTTTGGTTCGTATTTCCAAATTTGATATACGCGGTGATTTTAGAAACTTTAATATTTTTCGAGGAGTTCACCCTCAACGGTATTTATTTTTGTGCTGAAAATATTTATTTTTGTATTGAAAATATTTGAATTTGTAATGAAAAAATTATTAACTTTTATTAGGCAGAAAATCTAAGCCTTCAAGTAGCTCAGCCTAAGAAGACTATGCTTAAGAAGTTTAAGCCTAAGAATACTAGTCCTAAGAAGCCTAAGCCTGGGAATCCTAAGAATCTTAAGCCTAAGCCTAGGCCTAAAAATCCTAAGAAAGCCTAAGAATCTTAAGCCTAAGTTTAGGAAGCCTAAGCCTAATAACCTTAAGCCTAAGCCTAAGAATCTTAAGCCTAAGTCTAGGAAGCCTAAGACTAATAACCTTAAGCCTAAGCCTAAAAATCCTAAGCCTAAATCTAGGAAGCCTAAGCCTAATAATTTTTAGCCTAAATATCTTAAGCCTATGCCTAATAACCTTAAGCCTAAGCCTAAAAATCCTATGCCTAAGCCTAAATCTAGAAAGCCTAAGCCTAATAATCTTAAGCCTAAGCCTAAGTCTAGGAAGCCTAAGACTAATAATCTTAAGCCTAAAAATCCTAAGCCTAAGAACCTTAAGCCTAAGTCTAGGAAATCTAAGCTTAAGAATCTCAAGCCTAAGCCTCAATAGTTTCAATGCAAAAATAAATATATTTCGTTTATTTTTGTTTCGTTTGTCCCTCATCTGAAACCAAATCTTGTATACGGTCCTGCTCATGGACAAAAAATTTTGACCCACTTCTAAAAATTCCAATTTTTGATGATTATGTTTAGATTATTTTTAGCAAGCCATCAAAAATCGCCGATTTTTTAAATTATTTTACACAAATTTATTTATAACTTTTGATTAAAAGAGCACGGTCCAACAAATTAACCTACTTAAAAATGTACATTTATGGATTCGTCAAATATTTTCGATAATGAGATTGTAGGTGGTTAAAACTACAAACAAATAATTAAATTGTAGATGATTGAATCCAAACTATTTTATTTCCCAATTAATCAAAGTACAAGGAGCCAAGTGTTAACGCGGACGGCTGAAAAAGTGAGTCTCCGAGGGTGACTCTGAGCGGCACTCTGGACTTTTCAATATAGAAATGTTAAAGGTCTACAGTTCTGACAGAAAAAAAGAGTTGACAAACTTTGTACATATTCAGAGAGTTCATGAAAAATCGAGCATTTTTTGTTTTTACGATAAATTCTGAATCGTTGTAGTTTTTATGAAGAATTGCATTTAAAATTAGCGATTTTTGAAATTTTGAGTACTAAAACGAAAACATGTGTACCTGAAAGTTTTTCTGTATATTGAGAAGAAAATACACAGAGAGAAGGAAATTCAAAATCCTTGAACGCTTTTTGTTTTTGCGTTAAGGCTAAGCCTAAGCCTAAGACTAAGCCTAAGACTAAGCATAAACCTAACGCTAAGCCTAAGCCTAAGGTTAAGCCTAAGGCTAAACCTAAGTCTAACGTTAAGCCTAAGGCTAAGCCTAACGCTAAGCCTAAGGCTAGGCCTAAGCCTAAGGTTAAGCCTAAGGCTAAGCCTAAGGCTAAGGCTAAGGCTAAGGCTAAGGCTAAGCCTAAGCCTAACTCTAAGCCTAAGGTTAAACCTAAGGCTAAGGCTAAACCTACGCCTAAGGCTAACCCTATGGTTAAGCCTAAGGCTAATGTGATAACGTTATCACAAAAATCGTGATCACTGTTATCAAAATGCGCTATCTTATCACATATCACACACCCTGTTATCATTTTCACTTTGAACATCACTACCCTTGAATATCACAATATGTCTACAACTTTTATTATCTCATTTAAAACCGACTGAGATGGGTTATTTTAATGCGAAATTTTATGTGGAACAACTTTCTAGGGCATCATTCTGAGCAGAAAACTCATTTTGATGGTCATAAATTTCGGTTTTTTTCAACTCGCATTCCGATTTTCGTTTTTTGAAATACCCCCTTTCGACCTTCAACATTCGCTTTTTTTAACCTGATGCGAAAATGAACTTTTCATCTATGCTATGACATAAGCTCACGCGCTATATTTTCTTTGCTGAACTCTTGTGTTTGTAAGAATTGTTTTAATCTCATTTTTTACCTAAATCCAAAATGCGCAGGTGGACCTTAATCTTAGTGTTTATTCCATTTTTCCGATTTGACGTAGTTGAAGACTAAAAGGAATATACGCATGCTAGCTCAATACACAATAACGGTTCTGCCTTTTTATTTCATTAAGCTTGCGACTTGGTAATTAAGTAACGCAGTTGTACTTAATTTCGGAGTAGCGGAAAATAGGTTTTGGTTATTTGATATGTTAGATTTTATTTTTTGCACAAGGTAGCACGTAAAAAGTTCTATTTTAATATTTTTTAAATGAATTTTGCAAGCTTGAAAATCCTCCCTGATTTAGGGTCAGTGTATTGAAGCGAAAATCAAAATCACATAAAAAACTAAAAATTTTGATTTTCGCTTTAATACACTGACTAGGGTTGCTACATGCAAACCTTGGAAATATGGCCAAAATGACTAAAAATATGTCAAAACTTTTTCAAATTTTTCAAAAAAAGCAAAAGTACGGTTTTTTTAGCTCATCTTGTAGGAAAAAACTTTTGTGTCCAAAATTCATGAAAAAAAGATTAAAGTGAACTTTGTTTTTGCACCCCCATGTGAGGTATTTTTGGTGTGCCGACAGGTGTTATTGTTTGGGTTTTGTGTTTTTTTCGAAAAAGCTTTGCTTTTGCGCCCCCATGTGAGGTATTTTTGGTGTGCTGACAGGTGTTATTGTTTGGATTTTGCGTTTTTTCGAAAAAACTTTGTTCTTGTGCTCCCATGTGAGGTATTTTTGGTGTCCCGACAGGTGTTATTTTTTGGGTTTGTGTTCTTTCGAAAAAACTTTGTTCTTGCGCCCCCATGTGAAGTATTTTTGGTGTGTCGACATGTGTTATTTTTTAGGTTTTGTGTTCTTTCGAAAAAACTTTGTTCTTGCGCTCCCATGTGAGGTATTTTTGGTGTGCCGACAGGTGTTATTTTTTTTAGTTCCGTGTATGTGCGAAAGAAAAGGTTATAGGTTGGCTTTGTTAATCATCGCTTTTATAGATTTTTTTTGCTTTTGCTGCTGCCTTTAGCGTACTCATTAAAATTGCGTATTAGATTCCTATGTGCTAATGTGTAATTGTTTAGTGTGTAATTCGGTGAATCGTTAACCTCTCTCCAAAATCACATTCCCCAAGATCTTGGGCTGAGTTTTATTGTCTTCCTGTTGTCTTGTTTTAGTCGTTTTTAGAAAAAACTTTAGTTGTTTTCTCACTGGGGTAAAGAAATTTTTTAGTTTACTATAAATTTCGATGAAAAATCTCATTTCACACGGAAAAATTCCTTCAAATTTCCGGTATTTTCTGTTATTTTAAACTATTCTGAGCAACATTCAAAAAAAATTTTGAAAAAAAGTTGTTATAAAAAAATTCATGTTAAATTATAAGCAAAAAACAAAGACACGGCATTCTTTAAACTCAACTAGACTAACAAAACGACACCAAATTTATCCAATTTTTTTATCATGTACCTCCCCTGTACCCCCTGAAAGTCCATTCATCCATCCATCCTGAGAGGCTGGTGTATCCCCGCCCCCTACTGGTAAACTATGCATCTCACCTTTTCCTGATTCAGTGTAAGGAGGAAGTTGTATTTTGGAATTGTGTTAACATTTTCCGGGGGTAATTTTATGCGAGAAAATAATTGAGTACATTTTAGCAGCTTTAAAAGGTCATTTGACATTTCGAGACTAGATATATTCTGAAACTAGACAAATTTCGAAAATTGACATTTCGAAAATTTTTTATACAGCATAAATTTTTTTCTATTAAATTTTCGAAACGTCAACTTTGGAGCTAGTGGACCCAAGTGGGCGTGATGCGACTTTTTAAAAATTTCTTCAAATCATTTTTTCTCGTATTTGTGGCGAATTTTTGGTTATTTCCATGTTTTATTTTCATATTGACTTTAGCTATTTCACTATGTTTCAACCGCTTGAGCTTCATGAGATAAATTTTGAAACGATATAATGGAACGAAATCAAATTCAGAGTTTTCGTGTCAATATCCAGACAAATTCAAACTCGTTTCCGGGTGTCGTCTGTAAATGAAATCATTTCATTCGTTTCAAACCTTTCATTTCATTCGAGTCTAATGAAACGAATGAAACAACACGAATAAAACGAAACCAAATTCAGGGTTTTCGTGTCAATATCCAAGCAAATTCACACTCTTTTCCGGACGTCGTCTGTAAATGAAATCGTTCATTCGTTTCAAACCTTTCGTTTTATTCGAGTCTATGCCGAAAATTTCCGACGGTTAGCGTTGAATTAGAATTGTTGGTTAGCGTTGATTTTCCGACGCGTTTGTTTAGCGCCGACCCTAAAACATTCGCAATTGTCGCGCTTGTTTGAAGTATGTGCATGTATTGAAGTGTGTATTGAAGCTAACTCAAGAATTTTTCGCACTTGAAAGACTAAAAATAATCCAATTGTAACGC
>JAQGBS010004177.1:0-10589 GCA_034698545.1 Acrobeloides obliquus
ACGCAATTATCTCGAAAACTACAACGATTCAGAACATGCCGTAAAAACAAACAATGCTCCATTTTTCATGATCTTTCTGAATATATCATTTTTTCATATGGTTGTAATTTACTGGACTGGTCCTTTAAGTTTTTACCTTCATCTGAAAGATTTTCTTCAAATTGAAATAGTAGTAAGGTTTTAAATATACAAAATTCTTTTTCATCGACATCGAGCTCTAGGAAAGGTTGGTAAATTCTATCAAGTTTTGAATAAAATTTCTTGACTTGTTTGAATGTGGAAATTTCTTTATCACTAAATTAGTTAAAAGGGAATAAAAAGAAGGGACTATTCTCTGAAAAAATTTTATTTGCCAAAACAGCCTATATAGGGGTAAAATCATTCTAAAAATCGATTGCGCGCGAAAATGTTGACCCTGATTCAGAGAAATAGATGTGTGTATTGAAGCGAAAATTGAAAGATTTAAAATTTCTCCCTCAAAATCATATTTCTGGGGTAATTTCATCGGCGAATTGGTTGCGCGTATTCCCGAAGCTTGAAAACGGTCACTTTTAGCTCATCCACAGACAATTTTATCCGAGGACCTACCCGTGGGCCACTTCTGAGAAGAGAACTTTTAACGAATTACCACTTATACTCGAATTCATCAATATTCATAGGAGCGTAAGAACCATTCCCAAAAGGAATCCCTAGTTTTCGATTAATATTTTTAGTTTCTTGTAAATAATACACCCATGAGATAACAGCGAAATTGTGTCGAAATAATTGACACTAAAATTAATACAACTACATTAGATTGTCCTAATCAGTGGTAGCCTTAAAGGGGGATAACAATCGAAGCCCGTTCTCCGAAAAAATTTTTTGTAAAAAATACATTCCTAGGGGTAATTTTATGCGAGAAATCTATTCCGCGCATTCCCGAAGCATGAAAACGCTTCCTTGACCCTGATTCAAGGGATGTGGTGGGTGTATTGAAGCAAAACCTAACATTTTCGGATTTTTATGAGAAAACCGTCGATTCTTAGGTTTTTTTCGGAAATTATCGGGACTGGCAAAGTCAGAATCAGGACTAGATTTTCAGTCGGAACCGGGACCAGGATCTCCGACTTCGGGATCGGCAAAAGTCGGGACTGGGACTCCCTGTCCCGTACAACTCTAGTTCTTAGCCATAGTAACAGATTAAAAAAAATACTTGATCTGTAATAATGAGTTGGCGAAATTGAGGTAATAGGTTGGCAAAGTCTGCTATTTGTACAAAAACCCTATACCACATAAATGTCAAATCTTCTTTTATTATAGTGCGTTCACAAGTCCAACGGAACTAAAAATTGCTTAAATATGATTCTTTTTAAAATTAGCTTTATTCAAAAATGCAGCATTTTTAAACAATTTAAAAACTTTTGTACGCGCTGAGAATTTAACCCATACATGCATAAGGCCTTAGGGATGGTTGCTCCAATGAGCTATGATTCTAGGCACCGCATCATGAAGCGCATCAGGACACGTATCTGAAACCGATAAAGACGTGCGTCATGACACGCATATAACGCTGCGTCATGATGTCATGACGTTCGTCATAATACAAATCATGATACGTGCCATGACACGCGCCATGACGCTGCATCATGACGCGTGCCATAATATTGTATCATGAAGCGCATCATGATATTGTATCATGACGTACGTCATGATACGTGTCATGACGCGCGTCATGAGGCGTGTCTTGACACGTACCATTATCGTTCATAATGCGTGTCATGACACGCGCCATGATGCATGTCATGACACGTGACGCTGCATCATGACGCGCGGCATGATATTGTATCATGTATCATGACGCACATCATGATGCAGCGTCATGACACGTATCATAATGTGCGTCATGACACGCGTCATGACGCTGCATCATAATGCACATCATGACAGCATGATCTGGATTCTGCAAGAAAAATTATCGATACTCTAGGACTCGAAATTTTACCTATAACCGTCAGAAGAATCGGAATCTATAAACCTTCTATAACTCGAATGTTAAAAGTGGTTTTTACCAATCACGAAGATCAAGATGAAGTTCTTAGACGAGCTGAGAATGTAAAATCCCGAAAAATTCGATTTTTTGAGAAATTTTAACGTTTTTTGTGTAATTTTTAAAAAATAAAACGAACGTTTCCTTGTCTACACTCGATCATACGATTTTTCCCCCATTTTTTCACTACAAAAATCATGTTATACGAATATATCTATATAAAAAACTTTTTTTGGCAAAATTTATCGTGACCATTACAATGTATGTATAAGTTTAACATGTTGATATTTCGCTATAAAATTCGATTTTTTACGAAATTTTCGACGTTCCTAGGGTTTTTCTAGGCGCTGAACACGAATCCACCGTTATTTTTTGTCCTAGACATCGAGGTTACGATCAAAAATGGATTACAAAGAACAAATCTTTTGTGAGATTTTGCTTACAAATAACAAACCTTTGTAATCCATTTTTGACCATAACCCCGAGGTCTAGGACAAAAAATACCGGCGAATTGGGTACTCTCTGAAGTCAAAACTTCATAATTCCATCGAATTTGAGTTCCCCATAGCTGAAAACCCTTGAGTATCAAAAATGATCGAAAAACAAAAGTTGGAACAGACTTATCGCCGCTTGAAACAGACGTGGTTATGCATCGAGATATACAGCGCTGAAAATTATCAAGAGATAATGAGGATTATTTTAGAAAACATATGTGCACAGGGGTGGTACAATTTTATCAGGGGGTAGCGCATGGAGAGGGCGGGTAGCGCCGGTAGTAGTGTCGTACTCAATTAACGTAAATCACTATCTAATACAATGAGGCATCGATGGTAGTCGATCCTCATACAAATCACATCTACTTTAACTTAATTACGCCTAAAGTAAGGTGACATAATACTTATCTAGACTTAGCGACGTAGTTGTAGTTTGTAACTGTTTAAGTTGTATTGTATTTTGTGTTGATGCACTAGACTTGCAATGAAGCGGATAGGTCAAGAAAAAAAACAATTGTGGGAAGAAATCTGTTTCCATAAAATGAAGATTAATTCATAGTTCCTTTATCGAAAATTACTTTAAGTTTAAAAGTTTAAATAGCGATAAGAAACCAATTTCCATAGTGTTTGCCTTTTTTGAAAATGCATTATATGGTCTTCGATTCCTATAATCCTAGAAAAGGGCTTGTCAACAAATAGCTTATATCGTTTGCAATTGACATAGAATCAAGAAATTTATATCAACATCTTTTCATTGATATTTTATTTATTCGTGTGTTAGTCTTCCAGATGAAATTCAATCTTTTATTTTTTACAGCTTTATTCGTTGTATTAAACGCTGCTGTAATTCGTAAGTTATAAGAGTCTAGAATGGACTTATTTTTCAAATTTTTAAGCCTCAAATAAAATTCCATCTAGTAGACCAGAATGTTCGACGAATGCTTCTACAGCCTATCTAGACATCATTTTGATGATTGATACGAGTGCAAACATGGGTTCAGTAAATCTGAGAAAGGTAATCAAAGAATTTAAAAGAGGGGTAATAATCAAGGCTCGGTCAACTCTCATCGGAATTTTTAGCATAACTTTTAATAGAAAAGATATGATGTAATCGGACTCGCAAATCCTGATGCACCTATTCCTAAGTTGAACCGGGTCAACCGTACGGTTTACTGTCAACCGTGAACCGTACGGTTCACCTTAGGAATAGGGCCACTACAGGTCATTTTAAAATTCCAAATCTAAGCTTTAAATGACACCAAAACCAACTCATACCACTTCATTTGATTCTAGATTAGCACCACAATGTCCTTAATAATGCCAAAATTCACGATCGGAAATAATTGGGACTTATCACAAGGCTATCGAAATACTCGCATTTCCGTGGTCACTTATGCTACTAACGCTACGATCGTCGCGAACTTTACTGATATCAATAGTATCGATGATCTAAACAACATTTTAAATACCCTCACTGCTTCTAATAGCCAAGAAGCTAATTTGTTAGAGTAAAAATTTCCTTTTAAATATCCATTTAACCAAATTTTTAGTGCCTTCTCTAAAGCATATCTTGCTAAAACTGGTTGTACAAGTTTAGAACATGATTGTGCGGACCCAATTAGCATCCGGCCCACTGCTTTCGTGGTATTCGCCGCAGTTGCTAAGTATCCATTATTTTAAACATTAGTTCTATATGAAAGTTTTATAGCTCTCCTGACTTGCAACAAATTCCTCTACTTTTCTCCGACCTGGATTTCTATGAAACTGGGGCTCTAATTACGGTTAATTTTAACACGACCGATCAAACGTTGACCAATTTTTTGCAAAATATCACCCATAATTATTTTGCAAATGCTTCAATGTACAACTTTACGGCTTCAAGCAACACCCTGACAAAAGATCTTGAATGGGCTTTACTTCAAGGTATGAAGGAATCTATTTCACTCTTGATTTAAACGTTTTTAGCCAATTGTTACTGCGCGGATTTCTTTGGTACGAACGCCATATACTTCGATCCAACGAATAACAGATATACTAGGTATGCGGAATGTATGATTTTGGGTACATGGGAAGGACAAGGATATCCGAATGACACGATAGACATGTGTAGTTGGTCTCAGTATCAAAAAGCAATTCCAGCATTTGTTTTATCAGCTGAAAAGACAAATTTTATTCAAAGTGAGTTGTGACCAGTCAAATACTTCGCTTTGGTTTGATCACAAAACAAGGAATAAATTCCCAATTTTCCTCTTTTGTTCGAATATCCTAACCAATTTTTTTAGAAGTTTGGATGGGAATCGACCCATTTACTGGCATGGCTGATTATCCTTACTATATTGGCCTGCATAAAAATCAGCAAGGTCAATGGACTTGGTATGATTACAACAAGGGTGAATTTCCTGTAATCTTTCCTTTTTTATCCTATTTATCTAATTTTCTCTCATTTTTAGTTATCCAGCTACACCAACTGGTCGCCCGGATATCCGAATGGAGCTGCTGGATGTGCCATCATGGATTCAAACGATAAATCTACATTAATCTGGAAAAATCATGGTTGTAATACAGAGGAGGCAGGGGTAGACTCGGTTTTATGTCAAGTTCAAGCATGCGATCCTTCTAGTATAGCTTGTTGCTCATCTTGTAATGCACCAGGTGGTGAATACAAGAAGGAGAAACTCGTGAAGTCAAAAGGAAAAAATCGATATATCAGAAATATGAAGATGATTAATGGAAAACCTGTTCGTATTGATTAAGAAAAACTTTTATTTACTTATTTGTCATATAAATATTTTAATGAAATAAATGAATGTCCAAAATTGATGGACCAAAATAACGGCAACTCTTGTGGTATACTTTTCGTCATAATTTTTGATAGGAACATCTATACATCGAGATCTTGGTGTCTTTTTAAAGCTCACGTTCGTAGCTTTAAAATAACACCAAGATCTTGATATATAGTTGTTACTGTCAAAACCTATAACGAACAGTATCCCCCAAGAAGGGTATATATAGTTAAACATTTCTCATCGTTGACACAATTGTAAAAACCTTATTTGAATGTTGACCTTTTCTCATGATCCGTTGAATAAGATTTTTTACTTTTATTTTTAAAGTCCTAAAAGCAGAATTATGATGTTGAAACTTTAATATGTAAACCTTACTTATTAAGTAGCATATACATAAATGGTTCGTAACTTGCTTCGAAAAATGTTATAAACTTGATTAATGAATATTCGAACTGGGTAGCTGGGAAAACATAATCCAAAGTAAATGCGAGAGCAGTTTTGACAACACAGGGTATTACTGTTTGCAAGAACATTCTGATTTCACATTTTGTTATGAATCGAGTTTGTGTCAATATACGGCGCTGAAAATTATCAAGAGATAATGAGGATTATTTTAGAAAACACACGTGCACAGGGGTTTTAAAGGGTGGTAACTTTTATCAGTACGTAGGTAGCGCCGGTAGCAGTATCGTACCCAAGTATTGTAAATCACTATCTAACACAATGAGGTATCGACGATAGTCTGGAAAAATGAAAGTTTTCCCCTTGGACCCCCTTATGATTTTGTCCAAAATTTTTGTAAAAAAAATTCAAACAGGTTCCCATTATTATTTTGTACAAAAACTGCCACAACTTTCCAATTGTTTATACAAAAATCGTAATTTTCTTAGCATTTTCAGCTTAACACAATTCCTGTCAATTTTCGACATTTTTCAATTTTTTCGAAATCCAAAACCTCGACATCGACATTTACCTATCGAAATTCGACATTTCAAAATCGAAATCACGCTTTCGTTTCAGCACTATTGCCCCCTCCCTCAAACGACTTCACTGAAGGAGCACTTTTGCTCAAATTCTGTTAAAGATCCCGGTACCTTACCTTTATAATAAGAGAAACAATTGATGCCAAATATAGAATAATAGCACCACCTAATGCCACATAATTAATCCTACTATAGATCCAATAAGCGCTGTTTATCCCAATTTCATATGTTACACCCAATGGAGCATATGAGATCATCCTATAGCTTGGAAGTAGGCTTAATATAAACTGTGATAATGCTATCATTAAGAAGGATATGGCGATGATCTAAAATAGATAAATCACTAGCGAATTTTTTGTTAATTTTTTAGCTCAAAATTGATTTCCTACTGACGTTTTGCTTTCTCAAAATAGTAATAAAGGATTCAGAACTTATTGTAAAAACAAGAATACTCCATTTTTCATGAATTTTTAAACAAGATCAAAAAGTAACCATTTTTTGACTTAGCTATTTTTGAACAAGAAATTATTACTAACATTAAAAGTCTTTTTTCGATTAAAATTTATAGGTATAGGTAGAAAGACATCAAATCGATTGATAGCTAATAAAAATATCATAAGGTTCACTTGAGTCCATATTGCGTAATAATAACTATTACACACCTAAATGAATTTGTAACAAATTTTAGTTGGCCTATCCACCTCCTCCGACCCTCCTCCACCCAATCCGAAGACATTGCATCGATCCCGGCCTATGATTTAAAGGTACGCTGTCAGAATGGGATAAATAAGGCTTAAAAGTACAGTGCGCGCCAGTGCAGCCAAGAACAAGGTAACTTTGAAAATCGCCAAAATTGAAATTAAATCGGATTTCTATAATCGACCACAATTCGGAAAGATGGGTGGCTGGAGAAAATTTAAAAAAAGAAATGGGGGGGGGGGAGGCTCCCCCTTGCCGGCCTATGATTACGGCCCCCTATGCATGTATGAGCCGGCCTTTCAAAATTTCATATCCAGTCTCGGGCCAGCCCTTTATAAGTCTAGTCAAGAGGCCTAAGGGAAGTGTAGCATTATTATACCTAATTTTCAACTGACTTACTATACTAAACCAATATCCAAAGCTTGTATCAAACATCATCATCAGCCCCAAAATTATGTAATAACATAATTGCAAAGTATCTGACATTCCCAAGTATACTATTATCCTATATGATAATTGAGATTTGAACTCGTTATCTGTTATGAAGAACTAGAAATAATATTCTACTATACCAGAATGGTTAAATTGTAGGGAAGGGACAAAGCTTTAGGATGCCAAGATTCAAAAGTCCAAAATAGGGATATTGGATCGATATAAATATTGATATCACACATGGGTGTGGATAGGGGGTCATTCAAAAATTTTACAGAAATGTGGCACGACCCTTCTCTTCCCTATAGGGTCGTGCCACCCTTCAAGCAGCACTACCATCCCCTCCCTTCTCTTCGGCACAACCTTCCTCTGACTTTTCTAGATGTAATTTTATGCGAGAAATCGATTGCGCACATCTCCGAATCGTGAAAATGCTTTCCTGACCCTCATCCGTAAAAAATTTGGTTTTTTAATATAAAAATATCAACTTCTTGATATGAAAAAAATTAAATTTTTCACTGAAGAAGATCAGAGAAGCATTTTCACGCTTCGGGGATGCACGCAATCGATTTCGGAGATGCAATCGACTTTTAAAATTTTAATCCTAATGTTTCCTCATTATGATTTTTCACTAAAATTTTCAATTTTTTCTCTAAAATGCCAAATTTTTGCCAAAAATTGTAATTTTCTGAGCATTTTTAGCCTAATAAACATTTGCAAACAAATTTTCGCCTGCGGCACTAGTTGTTGCTTTTTAGTAAGCATTTTTAATTTTTAAAAATTTCGTCGTGCGGAGTGCGACGACCAAAAAAAGTCGCCAAAATTTTTTTCAAGGGCGTTACATGAAGCGTTAACCCTCCTTACGTGAAGCCCTTCTTACGTCCCTAGACTACTTACATATAAAACTAGTGCATAAGCTGGTAAGCCCAGTAAAACCGGTGTAATACAAACTAGACCTAAGTAAAACAAATCTTGCTTAGGCCAAGGATTTTCATAATCATAATAAGAGTAATCATAATCGTTATACGAATAATTGCTATTATTTTTATATAAATTCTCAATAAAGGTAATATTTGTGATGCTAGATATATTACCCATTTCAGATAGAAGAAATATAGAGTGAAAGTCAAGGAAGTTTACTGGCAAAATTTATAATGTAAACTTCCTATATAGTCATTTAAGTACTATAATTATCCTGCTACGTATAAAATTAGCACATCAAAATTTTCATTGCGTAAGCCCATTGGAGTACGCCTGAAGAAAGCCATGCTTATTTACAGGGTGGCTAAACAAAAGTGGATTTTTTGCGATTTTTCGATCAAACTTTCGCCAAAAAAATTTTTTATTTTTTTCTAAATAACCATATGGGCGTTTTTCTATGAGAGGAATCGATTGAGCGCATTGAAAAATCTTGAAAACGCTTCCCTAACCCCTAATCAGCCCAAAAAACTGGATTTTTGCAATTTTTGGGCTGATTTGGGTTCAGAGAAACAAAAGTCGTTAGAGAAGCGCTTTCAAGATTTTTCAATGCGCTCAATCGATTCCTCGCATAGAAAACTCCCATAGGGTTATTTCAAAAATAATAATAAATTTTGTTGGCAAAAATTTGATCGAAAAATTGCAAAAATCCACTTTTTTAACCACCCTGTAATAATACTATTACCTTGTTTATGTCTATTTTTTATTGAAAACAAAGTCATATGATTTGGTAAGGTGCGTAAGCTAAATATATTTTATTAGATTCTTAAGACGGAAATCATTCCATTTTAGACCCAGAACTATTTTTAACATACTGGTAAACAATCTGTAAATGTAAAAAGTGCTTCCTCATAGCCGAGTGGATAGAATATTGGTATAAGGGTTACGCCCGAATAGGATCAGTACCAATGACAGGAACGGACTTGGAACAACATGGTACGGAACCGGAAAGGAAACATAAAAAAGACCGGAACTTTATAGCACGTTTTTATTGCCATCTGTTCCCTTTTCCCATGACACCTCGACTGTGACTCAAGCCTTTATAGTTTTCGAAAGAAGTGACATTCGAAAAAAGTGATTTTCAAAAAATAACGATTTTTTGCTCCTTCAAAAATCACTATTTGGACTCTAGCTCGAAACTTTCTCACTTGTAATCAGCAATTTATGCCTGAACTTTTGGCGTACTAAATAAAAAAATCATTTTCCGACCCAAAAAATAATCCATGGATCCTCCTTATGTTTTAGGCGCACACAGAATCTTGTTAGCGATTTTTAAATTTTTTAAATTTGGCTCCAGAAAAGGCACTTGGTCATGGATATCGACCAGAAATTCTAGTTTATTGTTATGTGCAGCTCAAAGCTCCGTAGTGAGAAAGTTTTGAGCTAGAGCCTAAATAGTGATTTTTGAAGGGGCAAAAATTATTATTTTTGGAAAGAATGTCATTTTTCTCGCAAACTATAAAGGCTTGGGTCACAGTCGAGATATCGTTGGAAAGGAGAACGGATGGGAATAAAAACATGCTATAAAGTTTCTATATCCGAATGGAGCTGTTGGATGTGCCGTCATGGATTCTAACAATAAATCTATGTTAGTCTGGAAAAATTATGGTTGTAATGCAGAAGAGGCTGGGCTAGCCGTGGTCTTATGCCAAGTTCAAGCATGTGATCCTTCTAGTGTAGATTGTTGCTCATCTTGTAATGCACGAGGTGGTGGGTACAAGAAAGAGAAAATCAAAAGAAAAAATCGATATATCAGACATATAAAGATGATTAATGGAAAACTTGTTCGTATTGATTAAGAAAAATTTTATTTACTTATTTGTCATATAAATATTTTAATGAATTAAATGAATGTCCAAAATTGATGGACCAAAATAACGGCAACTCTTGTAGTATACTTTTCGTCATAACTTTTGAGAAGAACATCTATATATCGAGATCTTATTGTCTTTTTAAAGCTCACGTTCGTAGCTTCAAAATAACACCAAGATCTTGATTTAAAGTTGTTCTTATCAAAAGTTATGACGAACAGTATCCCACAAGAGAGGTACATATAGTCTTATACCAAGTTCAAGCATGTGATCCTGCATGTTTCATCACCGACACAATTATAAAAATCTTATTTGAATATGGACCTTTTCTCATGATCCGTTGAATAAGATTTTTTATTTTTATTTTTAAAGTCCTAAAA
>JAQGBS010004178.1:0-10589 GCA_034698545.1 Acrobeloides obliquus
ACGAAAATTCCTGACGACCGGAATTTGTCTTCAAAGTTTTAGCAAAAATTCAACAGTTTTGGCAAAAATTCAAAGAATTTTTAAATTTTCGTTTCAATAACTGGAGTTTATTGCAAGTCAGGCGAATATAATCAAAATTTTAATTCGCCAACTTTTTTCGATTTTGCCCCGCCGTGGTGGGTGTAATCGGAATTCTTTTATTGATATTTCTAATACTGCTGGTTGTTAAAAAGATCAGTTTAAGATACATCGGTGTTTTTTACAACAGATTCTCAGAATTTTGAGCTCTACAATATGAAAACTTTCTAGAATATTTTTTATTTTGTTTCTTTAAATACACAAATATATCCAAGAAACTTTATACATTGAATTTGTTCATTGATATCACAAATGGCACACTGCATTCAATTATTCGATAGATTATTCAATCTCCTTTCAGTTTCTCTCATGTTGCGTATATATTGGCAAGCACGAAGGACCACAAACCATAAATAAAAAATAATGAAATAAACTGGTAGACCGAAAATCACGAAAAGAGTGGGTGATAAAAAATCTTCTTCATTTCCTTTTTTATTTAAATAAGCTTCTAAATAAAGAGAAAGAGAGATAAGAAGTTTTCAAAATTTTACTTTTACCTTCATAAGTCCAAGCTGGTTTGATGAACTTCAAAAATAAAATATAACCATTGATTATCAAGAAAAGTCCAAACAGTATCAAGAAAATTCCCTAAACAATTGAATGCTTACAAATATTTAAGGAATACGATGCAGGCACTAAGAATTTGAAGGCAAAACTTTCGTTTCAATAACCAGATTTGTAACAAGTTTGTTTATTAAAGCGAAAGTTTTGCCTTAGAAACTGAAACGTCCTTTTAAATGGCAATTAAAAATTGCTTACTCCAATAATTAAATAAGGATAATACAACCATGAACGTTTAAGTCTTACACCTAATAGAACAAGCGCATTGCATGGTACGTATATGCATATGAATAATCCAAGAAATATAGGTATAAAGTACATTTTATCTGATGGCATTTCATCTTTTTGCGTAACGATTAGAGACACAATTAGAGAAATAAGAACAACGAGACTAAATGCAAGACCAAGATATGCACAAATTAGAGAGGCTGTCTAAAAAGACGATTTTAATCAGAAAATTATAAAACGATGCTTTTTCAAGAGCCACTAGATTTTTTTATTGTTTAGGCTTAGGCTTTTTTAATTTAGATTTAGACTTGGGCCGGGATTTAGGCCTAGGATTAACTTAAGCTTTAAAAAGGCTTAGAATTAGGTTTAAGCTGTAGGCTTTAACTTATGCTTAGGCCTAGGCTTTAAATTTAGGCTTAGGCGTTAGACTTGAGTCATAGTTTTAGGTTTAAGACTTAAGCTTAGGCTTAACCCATTTTGGACGACTGGGTCATATATGACCCACCACAAAGAAATCCCCACAACTTGATCAGGCTTAATCCAAGCGGGTTGAGCAATAGCTTAAAAAATTCCTGAGATCAAGCGGAACAAAGATGTAAAACATTGTTTTACATAAAAAACTTTCTAAGATAATTAAAAATTTGATTGAAACTTTACAAATTGGAAAATTTTAGGGTAAAATGGGCCTCGAACTAAAATAGCCTATATCTCCTTCTAGATTGAGATTTTTGATGAAATAATAACATTTTTCATATAAATAGATAATGGCGAATCCAATTGTATAATTTTTTTAAATTTTGAAGAAATTTTTTTGGCCCAATAGGTCGAGGGTTCGATCCCCGGCTAGAGCTTATTTTTTTGCTTTTGTTAAATTTTGCCAATTTTTTTGCAAAACTTATTCTTAGGCTATTCTAAACACTTCTGTGCAAAAATTTTCAAAAAATACCGTCACGCCGAGTTGTCGGCCAAAATGGGTTAAACCTTAGGTTTGGACTTTAGGCTTTGTTTTAGGTTTAGACTTTAGCCTTAGGCTTTATGCTTAAGCCTTTTTTAATAGTTCAGTTTGTGAAATATCGGAGTTTTGAGGTGTCCGGGGTTGGAAATGGCCAAGGTTATGTTGGGCTTGTCCAGAAATACTATCACCACCACTGAATAAAACTTACAAGAACATGAACACGGCATAAGCATCTATACTTAGGATCCTTATCCAATTCCGCCATATGTCTTTCCAACATGCTAAAGTGCTTATTTGTTACTTTGTTGAGAATTTTTGAAATTTTTTACTCCATCCTTTTTTTGAAAATTTCTAGTATCCACCGGAAAGGACTGTATTTACCTTTTAGGATCATCATTTATACTTGGATCATTGTCTAAAAGCACTTCTCTTTCTAATATATCGCGTTGATAAACATGATTGATAGCTAAAGATTCTTCGCTACCGGTATCATTTTCGTTTAGATCAGTTTCAGGAATAATTGGAATCGAATGAAAAGAAATGTTTTGACTAAAATTTTTGGAGCTAGTAGCCTTTTGCCCAGCCAAGTAACAGTTTTTTTCGACCCGAAATTTTTTTCTAAAAGTTACCCTATTACCCCTAATTTGATGTGGGGAATCCGAGTTTCGCATTTCCGAAACGTAAAAACGCTGATTCAGCGATTTTAGACCTGTGTTTTTGAACAAAAATCGAAAAAAAATTTGGTTTTTTACCAGAAAATCGACTTTTCACAGGTTTTTTAATGTGAAAAATCGTTTGCAAGCATTCATTGTATTTATTTTTATTCTGTCATTTCAAACACTTCCTCATTTATCATTTATAGTTATCAATATGATATCGATTAATGACCTGCGCGAATTTAAGGATAATGATCATTTTGAAAAGCTTAATCTTTCAGACGAAGACTTCGAGAAAAGATGGCTAGTCCCGCTTGGATTATTTAATGGTAGAATTGTGGAAATAATATGATTGATACTACTGACTCGAGAGGCTTTAGGGTGTTATACAATGAATGCTTGCAAACGACTTTTCACATTGAAAAACCTGTGAAAAGTCGATTTTCTGGTAAAAAATCAAATTGACTTTTGTTCAAAAACACAGGTCTAAAATCGCTGAATCATAGTCAAAGAAGCGTTTTTACGTTTCGGGAATGCGAAATTCGGATTCCCCACATCAAATTAGGGGTAATAGGGTAACTTTTAGAAAAAAAATTTCGGGTCGAAAAAACACTGTTACTTGGCTGGGCAAAAGGAAACTAGCTCCAATTTTTTGTAAAAAGATGCCTTTAAATCTTTATGGGGTCACTTTGAACAGTTCAAAAAAGGCTAACAAGGGATCATCATCAAGTGCAACACTCCCCTTAAAAACTTTCTGGTGGGTTAGAAAGCTCATGATTAGACAAAAAAGTTAAACTAGGTTCTAGATGCGAATGTAAAGAAAAAATTTTTTTTGTTTAACCCAGATAACAACGCTATTATATAAAAAACAATATACACCATATATGCATTTTTGACACTTTTTATGCAACAAATTTGTTTATTTTCGTCAAATAATCATGAAAAATTATCTCTTCTTTTATATTTGAAAATCATTGTGTATAATTTTTGTGATGATCACGTTTTGAACTATTGGCAAAATGCTAAAGCATCGTCCTCTCTTTTGCTTCAGTACACACATATATTTCCCAGAATCAAGGTCAAGGAAGCATTTTTACGCTCTGGGAATGCGCGCAATCGATTTTTCGCATGATTTTACCCCTATATAGGCTGTTTTGGCAAAAAAAATTTTTTCGGAGAATAGTCCCTGATTCTTACCCCCTTTAAAAAATGCATATATTGTGTATATTGTTTTTTATATATTAGCGTTGTTGTCAGGACTGAACAAAAATTTTCTTTACATTTGCATCTAGAACCTGGTTTAAAATTTTCGTCTAATCATGGGCTTTAAAACCCACCAGACCGTTTTTTCAGGAGAATGTTGCACTTGGTGATGGTCCCTTGTAAGCCTAAGCTTAATGCCTATCCTAAAGCATAAAAAACTAAGCCTAAGCCTCAATAGTCCTATTTGAGATGACCATCAACCTTTAAACAAGATTACTCAGTAATGAGCCTTTTTGTTTCTTGTGTAAAATCACCATTTATTCCCGACATGTCAACATATACGTCTTTTGAAAGATCGATTGGCGTTGGACTCGAATAACTAACGTCGTTAATTATCGTTAAAATCTAAAAAATTGTTTGAAAAGATATCTCTAGCTTAAAATATCATTTACCTGGGTGTAGTCAACATTATTGACTTGACTGACTGGAATGCTTTCACAATCGAATTCTTTGTCGATTTCACCCAATTTATTTTTTATGGCCTTAAAATCCGGTCGAATAGAGCTATCATAAGTCCAACACCATTTCATCACCTCCCAAATTTGAAGTGGACAATCTTGAGGCATTTCGAGAATCTCTCCTCGCAAAATTAATTTTAGTGCCTAAGTTATTATATAAATTCTTCTTGAAAAAAAGCTTTCAATACCTCATGCTCTCGCCCCTCCCATGGTCGCTTTCCATGCGAAAACATTTCCCACATCGTCACGCCGAATCCCCAAACATCAGATTTCGTTGAAAATCGCTTATTATTTGGATCTTTCCACAATTCAGGAGGCGTCCACAAAGTCGGGCATTTACTGTTTTTTCCAAAGTAGTATTTTTCGCCGTTGAGGAACCGAGAGAGACCAAAATCTGCGATTTTTATCGTCTAAAATTTAGACATGAAAGTTCGTCCCTTAAGCCTACGTTTTCATCATTTGCCAACAACATGTTTCGAGCAGCCAAGTCTCTGTGCACAAAGTCTTTACTGGCCAAATAACACATCCCTTTCGCAATTTGGATGGAAAAATTGAGCATTTTTTTAAGGCTTAACTTTGGATCCTTTTTTAATCGTTTATCTAATGAGTCATTTTTACAATATTCCATAACCTATAAAACATATCATACCATGATATTCTTCTATATCATACCATGATAGGTTTCTGATCTTCTCGAAATGAATATCCATATACTTGAACAATGTTTTCATGCTTGAGATCTTTCATACGAAGGATTTCATCCATTAATTCTTTACCATTTCCATATTCCTCTTTTAATTCTTTTACAACGCAGACTATGTTTTCGTCTTTTTTAATTTGGTAGTTCGCGATTTTGGCTGTTCCAAAATTTCCTCTACCGATTTCTCTACTAATTATTAGCTAATATTCAAAAATATTCAACCAAGATCTCTAAAATTTACCTTTTTTCGTTCGATATAGTTGCAATTACTGTATTTGGTACGTAACATTTTGCTAGAAATTATTCAAGACTAGGAATATTGAAAAGAAACTACGAGAATGTTGCTCATATTTATATTGTTCATAAATATAGAGATGATTAATTGAGCGAAGGAGTATTGTTGTCATCTTCTTTGTTTTTTAGAACCTAATTGAATTATGAGCCAGATATAATGGAAAAGAAATCAATTGCATATTAGTCAGTTAAACATTGTGTTGATAAGGAAAAAATTTCAGAACGACGAGCATTAGAGCATTTAGCATAAAAATAATAATTAAATCAATATCTAGACCGTGTGTCGCATGCGGAGCGAAGTGGGAACAGGCGACGTAGTTTACAATAAGCGCAGACCTATCTTGAAATTGTGGCACGGGGTTGGTTTCCGGCTGCATACAGTGCAATCAAACAGGTAAAGCCCATTTCAACCCGTAATCCTGGCGGATTTCTTAAAGATTAGTAAGGAGCGATTCCATCCGATCTGACAAGTTAAGCAATGTTGGGCCCGCCGGTTTGATCCTTGAGGGTGATTTTTGAGAATTAAAAATTTTTTTCGGCCCGCGAGAGGTGGGAAATCAACCCAGGTGTCCCTCCTTCCCTACGTCACTTAGTGGGTTAGCTCCGCGAGAGGGTAGGGCGTAAAATTTTCGAAGTAGTCCCTTTACTCCTAGTAAATTTTTACGAAAATTGCGCGTATTCCTGAACTCTGAAAATTTTTTTCCATTTATTTATATGAGAATTTATATGCTAAAATAAGCAACCTTTGGTCTCCTCTTAAGATTTGAATCTAAATTAAATTGACAAATATAAGGTGTGTTGGAGTCGTTGTTTCCTCAACGAGACCTTTGATTCAAGCGATAGAATAATAAAAACGATAGATAAAATTAATTGAGGAAGCATACATCATTTAGTAGTCAAAAAACGAAATTCTATACATATAATCTTCGGAGCAAGTTCCCCTGGTTCCCGTCACTTACATTGACTAAACTCGGCAAAAAATTTTTTTATTTTCTTCCAGAGATTACCTATTTAGGGGTAATTTTATGCGAAAAATCAATTGCGCGCACTCCCGCAACCTGAAAACCGCAGAAAAATGGTGACAAATTTGCCAAAAACGACCACGCAGGGATGCAATTCGATTTTCTCGAGAAATGAACTCCCTTTACGCATCCCTGTGTGATCGTTTTTCGCGAATTTTCGCCATTTTTCTGCAGTTTTCAGGTTGCGAGAGTGCGCGCAATTAATTTTTAACATAAAATTACCCCTAAATGGGAATCTCCAGAAAAAAATATAAAATTTTTTTTGCCGAGTTTAGTCAAAGTTAATTGGCGGAAACCAGGGGAACTTGCTCTAATCTTCAAATATAAAAGCGGCAAGATTTTCGAAGTTTTCTAGACATTCTAGAATTTAGAGGATTTTGATCTTTCTAAATCAGACAAATGGGTCCCAAAATATGCGTCCTCCAAAAAATCTAAAAATGCAAGGCCAAGGCCACATAAATTTTGTTTTTCGCAAATACTGAGTGCGGATTTTTAAAATTTTCGAAAAAATTAAAAATAAAAAGCCAAAAAAGAGCCCGAAGCATTAGAATATAGGCCATCAGGATCATTTTAAACCCAAGATCATCGAAAATGGATTTTGTAGCTCGGAGTAGATGCATTTTGAGAATTCATGATCCGCAGCTCGGTAATTGTAAAAAACAGACTTGATAAGGTCTAGAATGTCAAGAAAGTTTCATGATTCTCACTCTTCTTCATACAATTCAAAGAAATTTTTGATGACTTTTTGGAGTTGCACGCCATCATGGATTCGATAGTGACTTTAATCTCCTGTCAACTTCTTTCAAGATGCAGAAGTATTGATAAGCTCGAAGTACCACAAACCATAAATAAACACTAATTGGATACACTAGTATATTAGGAACATGATAAAATAAGAAAAGCATTGTAAAAAAGGATTCTAAAATATAATGATCTCTAAGCTTATTTTTAAAATTTTTACGTTTTCTTTCAGTTGTCTCATTGATTAATAAATAAAAAAGAATAGGTATAGTAACCCCAAACAACAGCAAGAGAATCGCCTAAACTACTCAATATTAAAGGAGGGTGCAAACCCTAAGAATTTTGAAGGCAAAACTTTCGTTTCAATATACCCCGACTGTACAGCGTTGTAGGGAGAAAGATAAAAACTTCGCCTCCCCCTCAAAAAACCTGAAAAATTCCTTAGGAAAAATACCGAAAAGTCCTAAAATTTCAAAATTTTCTTAAGGACTTCACTCCCAAAATTTGACTTCAATTTTTTTCGGAAATAGGAAAAACTAGTTGCCGCTGGGATTGAACAACGAGGAAATGCTACCTGAAATTTTTGCATTAGACGATTGGCAAGCGTCTTAGACCACTAGGCCAGGGCAGCACCGACATTCTTCCTCGCTGTTCTTCTTGATTGTCGGCCATACAAGGCCATGCTCTCTAGGATCGGATCGCTACAAACGCGATACTGAGACTGTAGTGTAATGAAACAAATCCAGTATTATTGACTGGTTTGGTCATTGAAACGAAAGCTTTGCTTTAGGGCCTGCACCGTTCCTTTAATGAATAACTAAATTTCTTACGCTAGAGAACAAATAAGGAAGGTAGAGATGTGGGAATTTAAACTTTTTACCACAAGGAATAAGTACCGTAGTAAGGGCACAGAAACATGTTAAAAATAAGAAAAATAAGACTCCAATCTTAAAAATAAATTTTGATCTTCCTCTTCTGACTTCAAATAATTCTCTTATTAATATATAAATAAATACAGTATTAAAAAGTAAACTAATCATTAACCAAACTATAGAAGCATTCTAAAAATCAGAAATTGAACTCATGATCAAGTATCTGATCATGAGTCGACGAGGCTAGGTTAGGCCATCCAGAGCAGCCAAAAACTTACGCGAACGTGCATACCACATAGATATCTGTACTTAGGATCTTTATCATAAACAGCCATATTTCGTTTTAAAAGTCTAAAATGTTTTTTGAACTCTTTTTGGCATAAAGCTGTTAAATAGTGTTAGATTTCGTACGGTCCGGTTCTGATATAACGCCATTCTGAAATATTGATGGCTTTTGTCAAAAATTTCTGAACTTTGGTACCGATGCGTAATCCGATTAAAATCAACTTGAAATAATAACATTCCTACCTTTTTAAATCATTATTTATATCATTATCTAAAAGATTATTTCCCTCTAGATCTTGTTGACGAATATTGATTGGTGAAGCATCAAAGCCTTCCGAATCACTTTCTACTTTTTCATCAACTTCAAGATTAATTGGACTTGAATGACCAGGAGTGCTTTGACTAAAATTTTGAAAAAACGTACCATTAAAAAAGATTACTAAATATTGAGCTTCGCAGTTTTTTGAGTAATATTTATAGGTAACATTTCGACATAATTGCTTTTGGAAGGATCGATTGACTTCAGATTCAAACCACTACAGGAGTTCATAACCTAAAATATTGCATTAATCGCCTATAAGAATCCATTAACTGGGACGACCGTAGTTTCGAATTCTTTCTCGATCTGATCCAATTCAAACTTGAGAATCTCAAAATTCGGGCGATCCCGATAATCATAAGTCCAACACCATTTTATCACCTCCCAAATTTGAAGCGGACAATCTTCCGGCATTTCAAGGATTTCTCCATTTAAAACTAAGTCCATCACCTAAATTTCTTTTCTTCAAATAAAATTTTTTTAATACCTCAAGCTCTCGCCCCTCCCATGGTCGCTTCCCATACGAAAACATTTCCCACATCGTTATGCCGAATCCCCAAACATCAGATTTTGTTGAAAATCTCTTAGCTTTTCCGAATTCCTTTTGATCTTCCATAAATTCAGGAGGCATCCATAAAATAGGGCATTCGGTGTTTTCTTTAGCTGAATAGTATTGTTCTCCGTTGAGAAATCGGGAGAGTCCAAAATCACCTATTTTTACCGTCTAAAATTTAGGTTTGAACGTCCAAACTAAAACCAACTTGTTCGTGATTTATCAAGAAAATGTTTCTAGCAGCCAAATCTCGGTGTACAAAGCTTTTATTGGCCAAATAACACATCCCATTTGCAATTTGAATGGAAAAATTGAGATTTTTCTGGAGGCTTAATTTTAGATCTTTTTTTAATCGTTTATCTAATGAGCCATTTTTGCAATATTCCATAACCTACAAAATGGTCAGTACTCTTGACGAATATAATACGCATAGCTAAGCATATGATGTTATAAATTCTATAGAGCTTATGAAGCTATAGCCTATAGTATATAAGAGGCTATCAATTAAGAACCCTGTGATCCTATAAGTCTATGGAGCTATAAACTATATGAGAGCTATTAAACTTATTGGTTTGTAAGGATTTTAAAAAACATACCATGATCAACTTTTTTCCTTTTCTAAACATCTCCTCTTCGAACGAATATCCATAAATTTCTAGAATATTTGCATGCTTGAAATCACTCATACGAATAATTTCATTCATTAATTCTTTGTTGTTTCCGCCGTCCTCATTCAATTCTTTGATCGCACAGTTTTTGTATTTTTTATTTTCTATTAGAAAATTTCCAAGCCTAACATCCCCAAAACTTCCGGAGCCAATTTTTCCGCCAATTACTAGCTAACATTTAAAAGTTCCTAATCAAATTGGGAAAACTAACCTTTCTTCTATCGATAAGGTTACAATTAATGTTCTTTAGTTGTTGCATTGTGTCAATAAAGTTTACATAGAAAAATTTCAAAATCGAGATGAACAATTTAACAAACTAGGGAACTTTGGGTTCAAATTCATTGACGACTTATGTAACTAACATTTAGTTGATTCATCGTCCGATAGAGATTTTTAGAGTGTCATCTTTTAGAAGACTAACTTGTTTATGACCAGCCTTCCATTGCCGGTTGTCATATCATAAACGCAGTAAACTACATAAGAAGAAACGTACGGAACAATATTTACCATTCATTAATATCAGTAATCAGTTTGTAATTTTACACTATCATGAGGACACAGTCACTAGATAGAGTTCAAGTGATTTTTTCGAAAGTTGTAAAAAAGTTTGACTAATTGACCACAAAAGAAAACCGTTTCGAACATTGGTGTTTTTTTACAAAAGTCTCTCGAAATTTTGAGCTCTACAATATGAAAACTTTCTAGAATATTTTTTATTCTGTTTCTTTAAATACACAAATATAACCAAGAAACTTTATACATTGAATTTATTCATTGATATCACAAACGGCACACACCACACACCATGTCCAGTCCTATGAAAAAATTGACTCAAAGGAAACTCACGAAAAACGAAAAGTAGAATTGTAGTTTATG
>JAQGBS010004179.1:0-10589 GCA_034698545.1 Acrobeloides obliquus
AATGACATAGCAACACAGAGTTTTCGCTTCATTCCACCACTTAGATTTTCAGCGAGCTAAAATGTGGTTAAGTTTGAGTATAGAAAAGTTGGTTCTCTCTGGGCTGGCCTGGTGGGACTAAATGGTTACGAAAAAATATTCCCTATCCCGACGGGCATGTACCTTGTCTAGTAGAGGTGCTCAACCAGAAAATTTTATGTTGATTTTAAGATATAAAAGTGGATAAAAAATTTTATATCTACCTCATTCTTCTTATGAAACAACTGCACATCATGCAACAAACCATCAATTTCACTTTCTCTGGTAACCTTATTTCCTCCCTTGAGTCTATCATAAAATCTAAGGTGCTCTGCGACCGTAAGTCTGTTGAATAAAGGATTATATTGTGGACAATAACCAATTTGCTTCTGGCAATAATTAAGATTGTCAGAGATCTCTTCTTTGCATATATAAACGCTTCCAGAAGTTGAGGAGGCAACTCCAGAGATGACAGAAAATGTTGTAGTTTTGCCAGCGCCGTTGTGACCAAGGAGAACGGTTACCTAAAAAAATCGATATTTTGGAAAAATTAGACAACTCAATGGCCGGAGGACCAAGCGTATTGTACCTCGGATAGGTGAAGTACTACCCCGGTACATACCTCCGCTCCCCCACCCCTTCCCCCTACCCCAGTCGACCCTTCTCACTACGATACTTGGTCCTGAGGGATTCATATTTTTTGGGCTTTAATCTCCAATTTTTGAAAACTCATACTTGTCCCCTAAAAGCCTTAAAAGACATATTATCCACAGCCACTTGTCCAGTCGATTCCCAAACTTTTGTCAATTTTTGCACATCAATATCCGCCTCATCAAGATTTGCCAAACCATCAGTTTCCACATTATCGTCTTTTTGATCAGGCTCATCTTCATCTCTAGTGTTGTATTTACTCACATTGGACTTCCAGAACTAAAATCAGTATCATAACTGAAAAGATAGTCAAAATCATATCTTTTTGATTATAGTAATGAAAAAAACAAGTTATTATAGGAAGCATAAATTTACAGGGATACTTATGATTTAGGTACCCCACACAAAAAATTAATTTTTTCACCAACAAACATCATTTTTTCACTCAAAGTTTAACATTTTCTGAGGAGTTTCAGCTTAAAAATTGCAGTTTTTGGGATATCTTAGGTATTATATTCAAAAAATTAAATATATTCAACAAAAATCATCACATTATGCCAAAAAATTTTCATTTTTCTGAGAAGTTTCAACTTAAAAATTCCAACTTCTAAGTTAAAAATTCTCAGAAAATAAAAATTTTTGGTATAAAATGATGATTTTAGTAAAAATTCGAAAATCCTTAGATGGAGTATCTAAAGCCATTCTAGTAATCTTACAGGAAATATGAAGAATGGAGATTTTCTGGGCGCATCATCAGTTGGGACAACGGCATCCAAATAAAAGATTAAGAAGGCCATAATAAAGATGTCAACCAATAGCATAAGGAAAGATAGGCCAATACTGAATTCGTGAGATGTGTTATCAAACATGTTCAACCAACCAAGATTTCTCACTAAAAGTAAAAAATTTATCAGTATGCTTTTTTTAAGTTCTTAACAAAGTAAACTGGCAAATTGCACAAATAAAATTTTTTTGGCAAAGCCAAGTGATTAGGATAACGGATTTGCATTCCTGATAAACCTGGTACGATCTCCAAATGTATCCTTAAGTTTTAGCAAAATTTTTGATGTGGAGAACTTTTTTGGAGCCCTGTTTTTCCCCAAAACTTACATCTAGTTTCATAACTCGATGCCGCTTGCACTCCCAAGCGAAAAGCCGAAAAAATATTAAACGAACATAATAAACAATAACCGACATTTGTTAAACTGGGCTTCAAAAAATAGTCAAGCACTCCCAGGCCAAACCATATCATTACAACAGAAGCTATGGCTAAAGCCGGTTTGCGAAAGATGACAGAGATCAAAATGGAAAACATAATTGCCGCAACGCCATAGATTAGAGATAGGATGACAAATAATGACCAGGATACGTACTAAAAAACATTAGATGTACAGTGTGATCCAGATGAATATACAATGGAATAAAATTCGGTATCTCCAGTTTTCCGATACGCTCTATAAACTGGTGCTGTTTTTCAAAAATTTAAGAAAATAATTCAAGTTTTCGCTTCAATACACAGATTTATTCAAAAATCACAAAAATATTTTAAAGATAAGGTCAATCACGCAATTAGTAGCTTGCAAAAAGCGCATATAAAAATCTTTTTTTCTATGCCAAGATATCAAATTTTATTTCATTGTATATTCATCTGGATCACCCCCGTACATTCACTTGGTAAAACTTGCCCCTCCACAAAAATCCCCCTCACAAAAATTCTCTCTAATGATTCTTTTTAAACTTTTATAAATTTTAAAGGAATAATTACCCCCCCCCCAACCCTCACCCGGCTAAGGTACTAGATGGGTAGGGAAAGGCATCCTGGAAACCGATTTACCAAAAATCCAAGAGATAATGTATAACAACATAAAGATACAATAATAAAGGTCTTGATTAAAGCAATAATAAAATGGGATATGTAAAAAACGATTGAATCCAAGCCCATCACCATCAAATATGTCTAAAAAGCAAGATTTCTTCATCTTTATCAAATTTTGGTCACTACCTTAATTCCAGATTCTTTTTCGTTTACAATTTCTTTTGTCGTATGCACCATAGAGAATAGAACCAATATGACAAAGAGAAACGGTGTGGCTCTTAAAAATGCGACTACGCTGTTATTCCGATATTCTGGAGTTGGCATACGCTGTAGGATGACATGTGCTGGAGAGTAGTTAAGATGCTAGAAAAGAAAATTTTACACTTTTAGTTGTTTATGATTAGGGTTCAACATTTTTAGACCCATATTGAAATTTTTTGAAGTTCTAAAGGAGTTCAAAAATTGCATACCTGCAAAAATAAATTATCGAGTGCCAATTGAAACGATAAAAATCCACTTTGCCACCAAGATGGCTGACCGGGTATATTATTCAAGTCGGCTACAGGACTATAGGGGCCTTCATTCGGCCAAAATTCTCCAAGATTCCATTCAGATTCGGATCTGAGAGGATGATAAATACGATAAGATAATCTGTGAGTTAGAGCATCTGCTTCGATGATGTGGACACCGCCTAAAAATTATAAAATATTAATGTTTCGTCAAATGCATTTTTTTTAAACACCCGACTGGGTGTCAGGCCGGTCCTCAGCGTGACCTGTTAACGAGGATCGACTGTATAAAGTTAGCTTACCCATATAATTCCCACACACCCTCTCTCTGGTCGCGTTCAAATCATCCATAAGAGTCTCTTTCATACTTTCCAAACTGTCAAACCGTTCAACTTCAACATGAACGATCGTAGGAGGAGTTTCAGAATATTTCAATTCGAATTCTGTGATCATGGATTCTCCAAGTTGTGATGAGGCACTAAATATGAGAGATTTACTATTTTGTAATGACAAACTTACAAAAACGCCATTTTGAGATTTTTATTGCACATTTTTGTTTTAATTGGAGTAATACTTTTGACATATCGGGCGACATCATCACGATCGCCGGTAATAGTAACAGGATCAAAGTTGATGCTTTGGACTACGTCCAATTGGGCTTTCTAAAAATAATGTATTTGACTATCGTTTTCCTCTTTAAGCTAGGGTATCCATGTCATTTTTCGATGAGGGTGCAATTTTTTATCCCAGTGTGAAACTGATGTGAAAAATTTTATCTGAGGGTGTAAATTTTACATTCAACTACCCTAAACAGATGGTCATTCATCCTAAAATGATAAATCTGAACACACTGCTTCAAGCCACAAAATAAGCTTAAAAAAATACACAACTCTAAAAAATGTTGGGTACCTTCTCTAAATTAAAAAATCATTTTTTCAATTTTAAAGGGTAATAAAAAAAGTGCCGTTACTCATTGATTAAAAAAATTATACCGTAACAATAAAAATAATCAGAGGCAACAAAAGCAGCCCAAAAAACATCTCCGCCACAAACCAAAGCTTGCTTCTCCATATCACTAATAAATTTTTATGCGTCAAAACCCAAATTTGTCGACTCAACGCCATTTTTCACCACTATAATAAAAACAATAGACAAAAATATTATCTATCTCCCAATAGCTTGATCATAAATCAACGCGTTTGCCTAAAAAAACAAAGTTAAACATGGGATAACACTGTTTATTTGTGTCAAAAGCGAAATAAACTTATTTAACATGCAAAGTTGTTGGGGGTTTAATCGCATTATAACTGCGCAAAACAAATGATGAATCATACTTGTGGAGAAAGGATTTGATGAATGGCGAAAAGGAACCAAACAACAAGGGAATTTTTCGGCATGCTGGTGCAAAAAAAGAGTTGGTTTGCTGGTCAGTGCGAATCACGCAGCAGAATTATTTGTGTGATTTGAAACAATTGGAGTTTTGAAGGGAATTTTTGTTTATGATATAGTCGGTTTAATTTTTACAACATTGAGATGTTAAATTTATTAAAAAGATAAATAATAAAAAGATTAATAAACAAAAAAATAGAATTAAAATTTAAAAAAAACTCTTCAGGGTGCACGTTATCAGTTGGGCCGCGTTGTAAAACGGCGGCCCAACTCACGGCCTGACTGCTAACGTCGGGCCGTAGTGCAACAACCCAACTGATAACGCGCACCCTCAGCGTCTTTTTTCGATTTCACCTCGGTTCAAAAATTTCGGTTTAAACCGAACCGGAATTTAGGTTTTTAAATTTTTCAACATTTCAGTTGTTTAGTATTTAGGGTGCTCATGCCCCATTGGCGCGCGCAAAAACACTGTAAGCGACAAATAAGCCATTGGTGCACCAGTACAAAAAACACTGTAAGCCGTTGGCGTACGCCAACGATCGTTGGTGCGCGCCAACGCCTTTTTCCCGCGTGCCAACGATTTTTATCGAGCGCCAACGCAGTTTTTGCACAAAAAATAGAGTTTCTTGCAAGATTTTGCGGAATTTTTCATTTTTGGACAATTTCTGAAGATTTTTGCACAAAATTCGACAATTTTCTGACGCGCCAAGGGCATTTTCTCGTGTGTCATCGGCTTTTTCACACGCGCCAACGCCTTTTCCCGTGTGCCAACGATTTTTATCGCGCGCCAACGATTTTTCTTGCGCAAATGTTCATTTTCATATGAAATTTGGTTTTTTTTTCATTTTTGAGCTTGTTTTCGACTCTGTAAAAAATCTTCATTATTCAACGCATTTTTGACTCTCTTTTACTTTTGTTTAAGTCAATTTTGATTCTTTTTCTAGCTTATGAAGAAAACTCTATCGGTTGAAAAGTACCGCGAAGAGTGTGAAAATGCCGTTGGCGCGTCAGAAAAATGTCGAATTTTGTTCAAAAACCTTCAGAAATTGTCTAAAAATGAAAAATTTCACAAAATCTTGCAAGGAAACTATATTTTTGGTGCAAAAACTGCGTTGGCGCGCGATAAAAATCGTTAGCGTACACCAATGCGTTGGCGCGCGCCAACGCCGGTGTGTGCCAACGGCTTACAGTGTTTTTTGCACTGGCGCGCCAACGGCTTATTTGTCGCTTACCGTGTTTTTTGCGTGCGCCAACGGGGTATGAGCACCCTTATCAAATCAAAAAGCATGTCGTTTTGGGCCGGTGGCCAACGTTTTTGGAACCCAGATTTGACTCCTGCCGGAGTCGAAATTTTTTGCACATTGAATTTGTTTAAAAATCGATTTTTTAGGCATTTGACCACTTTTTTGAAGTCGTGCTCAAAAAATAATGGCGGAAATCGATTTCTCGCAATTTTTTACCCTATATATGATCAATCATACGTGTAAAAACTTTGTTTCTGTTAGAATCAGGATTTTCTGATGAAAGTGGTTCCACCCTTTAATGGTTCCCCTTATGTTTTTGCCTAAAATTTGATTTTCCACCAATATTTCATATTTTTTCAACAAAAATGTTCATTTTTTCAATTGTTCACTAAAAATGCCATTTTTCATCAAAAATCGTCAAAATTTCTCTCAAAAATGGGATTTTTAAAAATAAAATGCAGTTATTTTTTACCAAAAATTTATAAAAGTTGGGCCTAGCGCCGCCCTTGTTATCTATTGGGTTTATTTTACAGTTTATTATTATTATTATTATTATTCAAACAAGTATAAGCAGTAAAACAAGATACAGAAGTCACAAATGTCAGAAAATATAATTTGATATAGACCTAACAACATGTAAGACAGCTGAGTAAAAGCCGAGAAGCGAGCTGTCGTTCTTTTAAGATGTCATCGTGATGCATTATACAGCACTAAAGCATAAGTCTTAAAATTGCCGATTTGTATGTATATAAGCATGAACGCGATCGCCGACAGCATGGAATGAGCGCAAGATCAAGAGATAAAGACAATACCATTGTTAATATGGTGTCCTTAAGCCGGAAAAGAGATCTTTTATCATAGAAACATTTGCTACGAGACATGGTCGTACCGAAGGGGAGGGATACATATACCCCCTCCTATGGGCCAAAAAAGGTTAAAAATCCAAAGGGTTTCCCTTATGTTTTTGATCAAAATAAAAAAATCGGGATCTTTTGGCCAATCTTTGTCAAAGGGGGATGGGGCAGATCTTCCCCCTTCTTTCATGTATGTTTGTGTCATTTCATTATTGACTTTTAGTTTGGTGAAAAAATATATTAATCATTTTTCATACAAATGAAATTTTTGTTCCTTTGTTCTTTTTAATTTCCTTCTCGATGATTAATAAATTATGGTTTTTAATAAAGAAAATTATTGTTTAAAAAGTAAGCTAAAAAACAAAAAATAGTAATAATTTTGATTGAAGCTTTACTTACAATTGTGGTTTTATTTTTGACGAGAACCTTATCGCAAGTACCCTTGCCCGAAGATTTAAATGTAGAAAATGAATCACAAATGCAATTTCAAGAACTTCAACGACAAATTCAACGAATCCAATCTCAGCTTCAAGAAGTCCAATATCAAAACAGGGAACAACACGCCATAAATTATATTAACGCACCTCTAACGAATCTAATGATTATGACGGTCTTTTTTATTCCATTTATTTTATATTATGCTTTTATGGTTGTCAACTATCTACTTATTTAAAGATAAAATTATGCTCATTTTTCCAAAGAATCATGTTTAAAGCTCGATCTCCGGCTAGGAGTGGCCGTTTTCGATGCGGTTTTTTCATTACATATAATCTAAAATCGACCAGATTGAGTTTTCTCAAAAAATTTTTATATTGGTCGATGCAGAATTTTTTGATACCAAGATCATCGAAAGCGGAGACAAAAAATTTTGGACCCCCAGCCAGCTCAAAATAGATCAAAAATTTTTATGGCCCTGTTTGTTTCCAATTATTTTTATATATAGTTTGTATAAAATTTTTATTTGATATAAAATTTTACATACAAATAAACTGAAATTTTTTACTCAAAGGAAAAATTAGGCCAACCTCAAATTTTTGAAGAAACAAAAAGATTTTAATGATAACCCCCCCCCCCCCCGCCCAGGGTATATAGTAAAAAGTCTCTTGGTTTTTCGAACTACGCTTTTTAATAAAATAAAACCGAATATAAAATAATTGCACCATAGGACAAAAATATATTAAAAAAATACAATTATATACAGAAAATAATACATCTTACATATATATGTATGTAGTTTTTTTTAGATTATGGCCTATCTGGTCCAATAACTTTTTCCTTCAATTTATGCATTCCTTCGCCTTAAATTAAAAAAAGTCATAATATTATTTTAAAAATTCCAAAAGTTACCGATTTTATTACTTGCACTTTTAGCTGTATGGCTAATAGCATGACCAAGTCTTTCTAAAAAGAGAAGTTGTGAAAAAATAAAACACAAAAGTGATTTTTACCAATATCACGAGCGATCTTTGCATCCGCTATCTCATCTGGATGTAAAGGCTTTCTATAGTAGTCATAGGTCTCCATTCCATTAGTAGTTCCTAAAATGACAAATTTGAGCATTGGGATATGGCACATACCTCAAAGGTACCCTCCCCCGTAAAAGGTTCGAGTCGAATGGATGGATGAATGACCCTTAAGGGTGGGGGGTAAACAAAGTAAAAAATTTAGAATAAATTTCAATATCGCTAAAATCACAAAGCTTAAGATTTTGAAAATAATAAATTTAGTTGAAAAAAGTACATTTTTTGAAAAAATTCATTCAATCACTATGATGATAGGCGTAACCAAGGGGGGGGGCTTTAGCCCCTGTCGTTCAAAAATTTAATAGAAAAGCGCGATTTTTTAAAGAAAAAACGCATTTTTTAACAAAATTTACATGTTCAGCCCCCTCCCCCTGTCGCCGATTAGCCTCCTCATCTAGCAAGTTAAGCAATGTTCAAGGAAAATAAAAATAGGAAAACAATCTAAGAGGTCTAATAAAAATTTTTTTTAATTCTCAAAAGTCACCCTCGGGGATCGAACCAGCGGGCCCAACGTTGCTTGCCAGATTGGGCAGAATCGCTCAAAACTGGGGTCAGGAATTTTCTATAATATTTCTCGCTGAAACAGGCTATACGCTGTAAAAAACTTTTTCGCCCTATCGCTGGAACAAACTTACCAAATTTCTTCTCGCTAGGTAAATCATCCATCTTCCAAGCTGGATGATTGGAATCACTATGTCTGCGAAATTCCATATTATTTATATACTAAAAATGGCAAGCTCAATAAATTCAGTTATATCAATGAAAAAACATAAAAGAAAACAACGGCAAAATGAGATGGCCAATGTTAGGAAAATTGTTTATTCCATGGCCATAATATTTCAAATTTTATTGCATTGTTGTTGATGAAAATTTGAAGAAAACGAATATGTTGTCCCATTTTTCCTTGCTATGCTTTTTTAGTTATGAAAGTTTTCCAATTGATATCCCTTCCATTGCCCCGTTACGATATTAATAGTGCCATAAAAATGGGCAATTTATAAAAGTACGACTGCGCCGAACACGCCGAACGGGGCACCAAACGGGACGCCGAACACGCCAAACGGGTTCCAATTAGCCCTAAGCCTAGGCCTAAGCCTAAAACGTAAGCCTAAACCTAGGCCTAAGCCTAGGCTTAGGTTTAGGCCTAAGCTTAGGCTTAGGTCTAAGCCTAGGCTTAGGCATAGGCCTAAGCCTAATTGGGACCCGTTTGGCGTGTTCGGTGCCCCGTTCGGCGCAGTCGCACTTTTACAAATTGACTAAAAATGACGACGAAAAACGTAAAATTTCAAAAACCACTATACCTATTATAAACAACAACTCAACTAACAAACCTAAACAACAACTCAACTAACAAACCTAAACAACAAAACTCTTATATATATTGTTGTTGTGTAACCCTATATATGCGAAATTACATAGACTTGAAAATAAAAATAAGTTAAATAACCAAATTATGCTTGTTTCCTAATTTAGACCAAAAAAGGAAACAACCTTGCGCAACCTCTTAAACGAAAATATTTATATGTATGCATGAGAATCTCTTTGGCATTCACGCGCTTTTTTGCCAATCAAAATTATGCATGCAAGCGCTTAGACGAAAATAAATGCCCCACTGCGGGACTTTGTCTATTTTAGGAAAAGCGGAGACAAATACTTTTATAAGAATGAGAATGGTTTCGAAACAAATAACAAAAAGAGTGACATGGAATAAATGACACTGCTTGTCAAATATGATTTGTGAAATAATTGGAAATATGATGGATTAAAATAACAAACAATAAATATGAACAACACGAAGTTTGTTTGTCTGGAATATTTTCTGCCCTAGCTTTATTCAGTGAAATCTGCAGGGCGAATGCTAGTGATGGGACGAAATTTTCGTATTTCACATTTCGAATCGAAATTTCGTTTCATATTTCGTCATAATTTTGGCAAAACTTAACGAAATTATTTTTTTCGTCCTATCATCACTAGTAGAGGGCCCATATTTAGCGAATGCTTCTTCAAAAATTTAAAAGCTACTTTCTATAAAAATCGACCCTTGGAAAAACCCGGATCCTAAAAGTTGTTTGATTTGTCTAAATTTTACATGTACCCCGTTTTTGACTATGCTGAGTCCGAAAATGAAGGAATTGACATCAACTTTTCAATTTGATATCTGGCACATGGGCTTTGTTTTTCTTTGTTTTGAACACCAACGACACTAAAAATTGCTATATCTCGGCCTAGGTAAAAGATTTCGTCGTAGTTTTGGTGTTTTTGGAATCCTCAAATCACGAGCTAAAAACTTTATATAAACACTATGTGGTCAATTCGATGTCCGGGAGAAGTTATGATGCTATCTTTGAAAAATTACGTCAAAATTTGATCCCTAAAATATAAATATTGACCCATATCTCAGTGAGGTTAGATCGTAGCCCCGATAGCTCAGTTTTCAGGGCTTTATTAGAGCTTTCCAAAAAGTTATCAATCGCCGGAATCAGACTTATATTCGCAGAGATAGATCACTTTTAAGTTGGTTGAGTTCAAAAACTCTAAATCTAAAATTAGCGAAATTGGCCATAATTTATATATATTCGAAAAAT
>JAQGBS010004180.1:0-10588 GCA_034698545.1 Acrobeloides obliquus
CGTCCAGATTCGGATGAGTTTTTTGTCGACTGTTGATATAGAACGAAGTGAAGAGAAGTCGCCAACAGAAACGGCAATAAGATAGCTAGACATTTCAGGGGTTTGTTTGAAAGTTACTCTGGTAAGCCCTATAAAAAATTGTCATAATGACCAAAATTAGACGCTTCTTGGGTCATATGATGAAACTCAGCCATAGATCCAATGACCTGGCTCCAGATTAGTAGCAAAATAGTATATCCATGAGAAGACCTCGAAATGGATCCGAAACTCCGAACTTTGGACCCATTTGGGTCGCAGAGGCTCATAACCTTGAGTCACAAAACTTGTTCCTGTACCCCAAAGGTTCAGAACCAGGGGCTAGGGGGGGGGGAGGTAATTGCCCCCTCCCTCGAAATCGGCCGACGGCCCAAAAAATGCGATTTTACCCAGAAAAATTGGCATTTTTTTTTATCATTTTTAATAAATTTCGCCCAGTACCCATTGGGCCCTTGAGTTTCAGATTCATGGTGGGTTCTGGGTCTTTGAGTAGGTCCGGATCCGCAAGAAACCCCTTCCTTCCCTAAGGGACCCAGATCTTCTTGGACTCAAAACCCAGAACTCAATGAGTCTTTGACCCAGGATCCTATCTCTGGGGCCCAAATTGGGTTCACGAATCTTTGAGATACCGGACTCTTGGGTCCTAGTGTCACAAAAAGTGGGTCTCTTTAAGAGTCTGGTCAGGATCAATGAATGGTTTCTTCGTCTCCTTACCATCTCCCAAAGTCATAACACTTTCCTCAATCATATTCCCTAACGCAACCAAATCTGATGGATAATCCACTGTCACATGCCATGTTGCTTTATAATCTGGCTCATCCAAACAAGGTGCCAAAGATCTTGTAGAAGGCCCATCTTCAAATTGTGTTCCAAAGACCCAACTCTTCTTCCCATTAATCTCCAAATAATCATAGTTTGTATAAACGCCAGCAGAAGGTTGATAGGATATAAATCCAGTATAACCTATAGTTACGACAATTTGTGTGTGCGTTAAAATTGAAGCGGAGAGGTCTATGGTTAGCAAGGCGTTGTCATAGTCTCGAGAAATGCCAGAATATGGTATATTGGTGCCATTTTCGTATGCGAGTTGGATGGAATTGATGATTTGGCGATGACTATTTATAGTGATGCTTGAAACGTTTGTTAAAGTGTTTAGTGTCATCTAAAAGTTGTTATTAAGGTGATGACAAATTAACCCTAGCGGGATCCATAGACTCAGTGATAGTTTTTCAAAGGAAAATAATGAAAGGCAAAAATTCCATAGGCAATTTTATGTTGGGTTTCCTGGATCATTTGAGTGCAAAATGAGACACTTGTCACTCATACCTGGGTAGAGGAAACAGAAATAAATCCCCGTAAAAAACTTGCGACCTTTTTTTGTCGTCAACTCTTGGGAGGGAGAGGGCTCGTGTGGCCCCTGTTATTGGCTAGCCCAATATGGTGTGTGGTGTTTGTGAGGAAAATATAAAGCAACCATTTATTAGACTAGCATAACATGAGACTATTTAACAAGCAGCTAAAGGCAAAGGAAGAACAGCAACAGCTATTATTTAAGCAGTTAGAGACTACAAACTCTAGGGGTCACACTCGGATAAAGGTACTAAGGCTCAGAAGGGGGGGGGGGAGTAAAAAGGTAGTAAAGAGAAATATGTATAGTTGATAGAATTTTTATAGTTGATATTTTATTACTCCCTCGCACAAACAAATGTCTAAAAAAAATTTTAAACTTATAAATTTTATATAAAAAATTTTTTGGTGACCTTTTTTTGGTCATCAACTAGGGAGTCGTATTTGCTCCTGTACCCCCCCCCTCTCCCGTAAATTTTTGGAAAATATAGACCCCTTTGCCCAGGTATGTTGCCACTTCACAATGGATGAATGCAGACACGTAGTCAGAATTTTCTGACGGAGGAAGCAATGACGGAAAATATGGCTGCAAATTTTTGAAATTTTTTCAAAAAATTAAAACATAAACATAAGGGGGTACCCTTAAGATTTGTTGAAAATTTTTCCTGATCAAGAAGGGGCAATTGTCTAGATTGTCCCCTTCCTCGCTACGTGCCTGAGTGAATGCTTCTTTTGGCCTGAAATGCCCTATATTTATTTCTACCTTAATATTTCCATCGAAAGTGAAATTCTTCCATGCTGGAAAATTATATGAACTAGGAAAATATGGCTGTAAATGTAATTCATATGAAACCGCTTGAAAATTATTAGGCAGCCTAGTTTTCCAAGGAGACTGTCCATATGGAGTCAAATTATCGTATAGCCATCTAGTTATCTAAAGATTGATTGTGCAACTTTTATATTATACCATCCTTACTGAACCATAACTAATCTGAGATGTTTCAACAACTTGTTGTAGGTTAGATATTGTGTTATTCATAGCTCTTTGATCATATGATGACATTTGTGCAAACAAGGTTGCATTCAGATTGAGCAGCTATAAAAAATTTTTATTTCAAAAAAATTTGTTACTAGTTCAAAAAAATTGTTACTAGTATTTTCTTACACAAAAAGGTTCTCAGTATTAGTGGCGTAGGCAGAAGAGTCGGCTAGGGGAAGCAAAAAAGCCGATTTTTCCAAAAACATAAGGTACCCTTATGCTTAGGGTTTTTTAATTTTAGCCCACTAAGGGGGAACTTCCCTCTGTCCCTCCTGCCTACATCACTGCCCAGTATAACACATTAACACCAAACTGGATGGAGGGATCAGTTAAAATTTGTTTCAGCATCCAAAAACATCTACTAGGATGAGAAGGAAGCGGAGAGGAAGAAGATAGTACAGAAATTTTTCTGTACCTGTTCAAGTCGATTTTGAGAACTCCACAAATACGTCATTCCATTTAAAAAATCTCCAAAACCATAGGTACTTTTGTGTAAAATAAATTGCGGATTTGTTTGTAACATCTCATACATGACATTTGATGCTTTTAAGTTGAATTGGAAATAAGTTAAGGGATCATAGGTTTTATGTGAAACCAAGAATCTTATGTAGCTATAAAAAAGCAATGTTAATCCTAGGAGTTGGTAAAGGCCTGCCCTGGGTTCGTTCGAGTCTAGCTTGGCTCAAAAGGATACGAAAACAGGGGCGAACAAACGACCCTTTTTAACGACCCCTGATTCAGATCATCCATTGTCTGTTATTTTCCAGCCATTGTTAGGACAAATCGGTAAGCTTACGTTTGGGTAAGATTGGGGTCTTGTAAACAGCCTAGGCCTTGTTCAATGGAAATAATTTCTTGATCAAAGTAAGCTGAATTGGGACTGACCCATGCATCAGCTAGAAATTTTAAAAGTTGATCATATATTGCTTGATTAGCGCTCCAAGCAGCGCCACAATATACAGCTTGGCGGATGTCAGGTTTGATTCTAAATAAGAGTATGAATTGAGCTTGTGGCTGTGTGCTTGTCACAGTGGTGTAACCAAGTGAATAGTCCCTTGAAGGGAGGATGTTTTCCGATTTTTTAAATTTTGAAAATACTTCTCAAAAAATAGTTAAGAAAGGCTATTTTTGTTGTAAAATTTTTGTTGAAAAATGCGATTTTTGGTAGAAAAGTGTATTGTTTAGTCATTTTTGCTTACGGGTTACACTTTGTATAATTCCCTGTCGTTCCATTACATGCAACTATAATTTGTTGAAAATAATCTACAGCCTTTTGGCGAGCGTCTCCTACATTAAATAATACTGCATATGGCAAAAATGATTGTTGTAAAATGCTAAAATTTGCATATTTTTCATTTAAAAAATTTCAACCTCAAATTCCAATCATCAGTTGGTTCATTCCAATTTGCTCCTATCACATTGTAAAATGTATCGAGAATTTTGGATAGAGCTTTCATCAGCAAATCAGACTCGTATCGATCCATAAAAAGTTGCATCAGGAAGTTTAGAAAAGAGAAATCTATAAAAATTCATTTATTTTTTGATGCAAGCTGTCGATTCTTGGTGCAGTGGGTAAGGAAGTCGTTGGTCCGATCTGACAAGTGAAGCAACGTTGGGCCCGCTGGTTTGATTCCTTGTGGAGTATACTTTTGATTTTCAAAAAAAAGATTTTAAGGGATCAAAAATTTTTGCTCCCTGAAAAATTTTTTTTAAATCAAAAGTTTTACTCTCTCGGAATCGAACTTAGCGGTCTCAAAGTTGCTTAACTTGCCAGCTCGACGAACGGCTTTGTTATCTACTGCACTACGAAACGCCAACTTTATTTCTATCAGGGGGCAAAGTTCGGGGACAAACGGCCAAAAGTTTGGGGGCAAACCGACAAAAGTTTGGGGACACCTGACAAAAGTTCGGGGACACTACCCTGTCGGATTTTGCGTTTTTTGTATTGAAAACACCGAAAAATGCAAAATTCGAGGAGTAGTGTCCCCGAACTTTTGTCAGGTGTCCCCGAATTTTGTCAGTCTGTCCCCGAACTTTTAATCGTTTGTCCCCGAACTTTTGCCCCCCCCCCTCCTGATATCTTTTCGTGAAACGGACTATACCTCCATTAAGAGCATTGAATGCTGGAGATCCTACAGTACTATTGTCAGTAAATAAGTCCAAAATTTGCATAACTCGATCAAATCTTGGTTGAACTCCGAGAGTTAAATTTTCACTAAAATTTTCAAATTTAAAATTAAGGCCATTCATGCTAAAGTTTAATACAATCCAGAAAAACCTTTAGGATCAAGGGCAAAAATTTTTCCAAATCGTCTGAATTTTTGCATTCAGGTGGTTTACGACATGGAGAAAACAAATCTGAAGGAATTGTTTGATTTTGACTATTGGAAGCTACTCTTCCAGCGGTCAGAATAAAACATTAGGGAGCAGGGGGCAGATGGTAAGTGTTCCTAGTAGGCCGAAATTTAAACAAATTGCTACACATTTTGGTTCTTCCTTATATTTTTTGGGGAAATGACCTTTTTTGAGTAAGTGCTCCCTAACCGACCCTTCTCCCTAAGCCACTAAGCCTAAAGGCTATCGATTTTTCAGCGATAATTCGCATTTTAATTAATTTTCGCTTTAATGCACCCAATCCTTCTCTGAATCAGGTACAAGGAAGCATTTTCATAAATCATCAAGAAAAACCTATGGTGGAGTTATTTTTGAAATGATCTGTTGCAAAACTGAAAGTTGTGAATTTTTTGATTGCACAAATACTCCTACTAATAGAGACTTTCAGTATCTATGAAATTAAGTACTTACTAAACCCAGGCCCATTCATCATAAAATAGTCGTATTTTTGTAGAAACATCAAGTAAATCAGGTTGATTCTGGATAAGTTTAATAACTTGAGCAAATGACGGATCATCATATTTGGTTCTTGCTAGAGTTGTAGCTCCATAATTGTAAACTTGTATAAAGTCGTAAATGCTTGGGTAGGTTAACTTTTGAGGGCTTGTCGAGCAGCTAGTGCCATCTAAACAGATTTTGGAAATTTTTTATCTAATCAGCCTCCGTGGGGAGGGATAGGGTAGTCAGAAATTGCTCATTCAAACCTACCAGCTGGTAACCATATAAGCTGTTTATTATCATCACCAGAAATAATTTGTATTGGTATATTCCAAGTGTAGTTATAACCACTTGGAAGATATTCATTGGGTAGATAAGGTTCTTGATAAACTTCATAAAGTTGATATATGGGGTCATAACTAACACGAAGAGCTGGAAAATGAACCTGGGTTACCCAATTGTTCATTAATTGATTAACATCGAGAGATTCATTACACCAATTCATTAAATTAGCTTCATGGGCTACCTAAAATGTTGATTTTGGTGGGGATAGAACCAGGGACGGTGGACAGTGTTTCAAAGAAAAAATAAAATGTGGAAATTCTATGACAGATTTTATGGGGTTCCTCCACATCGCTGGGCTGCCCTAAAACTTCTAACATTTACCTCTGTCATAACTTCAAAATATTGCACATGATCAGCATTCCCAAATTTATACCTATCCAAATATCTTTGCATGCCTTTTTGAAAATTATCCGTTCCTAGTGTCGCTGCAAGCATTCTCAAAACCGCTGCACCTTTGTCATAAGTTATAACTAAAAAGCTCTCAAAAACAATCAAAATAAACAAAAATTGTTAAAACCTGTAAAAACATCATTAAAACTCTCCGCTGGCCCCACTAAAGGGTAAAAAGTTTTATCATAAATAATCCCACTGTCATAGATAAAAGCTAATTCTTCATACAATTGAACGAAATATTCATTCTGAAATTTGAATTTTTTGAAAAGTTTTTGGGGGAAAGTTACACCTCCCATTTGGCTTGTTTGGGATAGGTTAAGCCGGGTGCATAAGATTCGAAATATCTAGCGACTCCTTCATCGAGTATAATATCACTCCACCATTCATTTGTAACTAAATCACCAAACCATTGATGCGACATTTCATGGCATCTTGTGCCAATTCCATACATTTTGCTGTGGGTTGTATCGGTCTAAACTGGTATAAATGATTAATAATTGTTGTGATCCCCAATAGATCACTGGTATCTCTTACAATGATATGGGCGGAAGTGGTATAAAAAATCTTCGATTCATTTCAACTTTTTTATACATGTAGGGCATCCGTGTAGGGCACTGATAAAGAAAATCCACTCCTCAAAATTCAAGAATTCGTACTTTCAGAAAAGAACTTTACAAGCTTCCAATAAGCAAAATTAATAATTCTTAATTAATTTACCAGTGGTGCAGTGGGTACGCTGCCGCCTTGTTAAATTTTTGGCCGAGGTTCGAATCCCACTATCCTGCAAAAACTTTTTTCAACGAGGATATCCACTGGCATATCCACTGCACCACTGATGCTATTAATTAATGATTATTAGTTTTACCTATAAGGAAGCTTGTAAATTTCTTGTCTGAAAGTACGAATTCTCAAATTTTTGGAGAGTGGATTTTCTTTATCAGTGCCCTATACTGAAAAAACTGTATAAACAAGTTGGAATGAATCGACATTTTTTGTACCACTTCCTTCTCAATACTGCAGGGTAAAATCTTTTGGATGCAATGAGGAATGGACCCTTCTATAGTCCGTTTCCGACCATAAAAGAAAAAAGTCCGACCTCAATGGCCAAGTGCAGAAGGAAGCCTCCTTCCCGATACGGCTAATTAAGCAACGTTGGGCCTTGAGGTTCGAACCCACTAAGGCAAAAATTTTGATTTTCAAAAAATTTTTTTCAAGTAATAGATAAAAATTTTTCGCTCCTTTGCTTGTAAAATTTTTTCTTTGAAAATAAAAAATTTGGCCCTAGTGGAATCGAACTTGCGGGCCCAACGTTGCTTAATTTGCCAGATCGGACGGACGGCTTCCTTATTCACTTGGCCATTGACAATTGTGATTCTTGGCCATTGTAAGTTCCGACTTTTTTCTTATATGAGCAGAAACGTATTATAGTTCCGGCGTTGTCATACTCCTTGACAGCGACCGGACTACTACACCATAGCGTTCAATGAATGCTAATTGCTAATTTCGACTTTGTTGTAGTGCCAACCGCAACAATAATCCAAGTTTAGCACAAAAAATACAAGTTTTGGTTAGGTAAGCGAAAAAATGGATTTCGGAATAGTTCAACTGCATACCTCTGAATCGAACAGCACTTGACCGTATTCATAAATTATCAATCCCCAATTTTCTTCTCCACCAACTGGAAAATCTGGTAGTGCAAGATGGTCTAAACTTCATGTTTTTACAAAAAAAAGTTAGCAAAGAAAAAGTTTGACATACCAAGTTTATTCATGGGAAATTTTATTCCGGTGTATTTTGTCAACGCCTCAAAACATTCTATAGCTGTTTGTAATGGGAGATCAAGATATGGTTCCATTCCTTGCCAAGACCATACTCGGAACTAAAAAATAAATGTTACTTGGAAAAAGTTACTTTTTGTATGGGAGTTGGGGGCAGTGATGTACGGAATCGAAAAAAATTTTCGGTTCAAGTTCTGGTTTTACTCCAAAAATGTTTTTTATTTTTTTAGGTTTGGCTCCATCTTCACAATTTATGGTTCATAGAACCAGAACCAGTATCGTTAAACGGGACATCACCGGTTGGGAGGTTCATACAAATGAGTTGTGTTTGGGGGCATATATAGGCAAGGGAGGGGGACTGGACCAAAAATACGAATTGAATTCGCGTTTTTTTGCGTTTTTCATACCAAAATACTACTAAAATACGAATTGGGTCCTTAATTTTTCCAATACGACGAACTGGAAGGAACAGTCTTCCCTTGCCCACGTATGTTATAGGATGTCTTTATTTGTTGAGATTTTCTGTGTGGAGATCAGCACTGATTAGTCCCTAACTTTTCATGTATGACATTATCTCCCCTAACTCGAATAGTATGGCTACACCTATGGTTTCTGTCTAAAGTCAAATGGAAAAACATGGACTCTTAGGCTTTTTATAGACCAAAAATTTTTTAGGATTTCCCTTTAAAATTTGTATTTTGCAAGGGCCTTTGCATGAGTAAAAAAAGAATTTTCACCAAGATTCCATCACTAGTTGTATTTTCTTTTGAAATCAAATCCCCCATGGCAAAAGCGATCAAATATGTCGACATAGGACTTGTTAATGGAAAATTTGTAATATTATAACCATTCCTAAAAAGTTGGAAGGTATAGTTAATTTTAGGAAAAGAATGGAAGTTATCGATAAAAGTTAAAAATACCCATATTCTTGTCCGGGGTTCTCTTCCAGCATATTTGCCAAGACAACCATCGACTGTGGATGTATTAGGGTTATGTTAAATTGAGCTTTGAATCCAGGATCATCAAAGCATGGAAAAACGGATGGAGTGCCATAAATCCCAGTTTCCATATGAGTTGCAATTATGTATCTAAAATATAAATTTATTTCAAAATATGAAGATCGGCCGATTTTTGTGCGGTGGGAGAAGATAGGAGAGGTCAAAAATGAAACTTTAACCTGTTTTTTTGACTGGACTTGGGAGGGGGTATATGAGGATAAAATCGTATTTTTAGCATGATATTTAGCTTGCTATGATTCTGTCACATAATAAACATTGATGTATGGATTGACGACTCTGAACCCCTCCCCCCCCCAAAATTTTTGCCTTTCTGCGAGCGAAAAACATAAAAGGGGGAGGGGGTACCATGGCGCGCAAAAAAACCGAAAAGGGCATGGCATGGGTCAAAATTAAAAATAAATGTCGCTAATCGACTCATCGCCAAGAGCTTCAAAAGGAGTACAATATCATGGGAGTTTTTTTTATCATGGCCGAGTGGCTAACATGCTCAGCCTTCACTCATAAGAACGGATTCGAATCCCAGCCTGGATTTAAGATTCTCCAAATTTCATGAAAATTTTTATATATCTCTATTTTGGCATCTAAAACACTTTGCAATTATTTTTTTGTTGGTACACATTTGCTTGCTGAAGGAATAAGGCTAGGTCTTGATTAAATTAAAATCACTACTATACAGCTCCAGCAAGTGTCTAACAACCAAAAATGATTGCAAACTGTTTTAGAGAATAAAATAGAGATATGTAAAATTTTTCAGGAAAATTGGACAACTTTAAATTCGAGCCTGGATTCGAACCCGCGCCTTTAAAGTTCAAATCAATCATTTTGTCCACTCGGTCATTGAAAAGACCCCCCAAATCTCCATGATATGGTACTCGTTTTGAAGCTCTTGGCGGGCTAAGCCGATTGGCTATATTTTTTTAATTTTGATCCATGCCATGCTCTTTTCTGTTTTTGTGCGCCGTGGAACAAGGTGTTTTTTGATTTTTTCAAAAAATTTTAATTGAGGGGGGACCACCTCATGGACCTCGTCGAATGAGGTGGTGGGGGGAGGGAATCGTCACAAGCTTTGTTTGTAATACAAAAAATTTCAAAAATAGCCAAGTTCTCATGCAATTATCTCAACAGTACGACGATTCAAAACATGCCGTAAAAACAAAAAATGTTCCATTTTTCATGAACTTTCTGAATATACACAAAAAGGTAACTTTTTTCGGACCGGACTGGTCCTGTAACCCCTTGTTCTGACACCTTTTAACAAAACAATAAATATTTTAATAAAAATTTGAACTACCGAGTTTGATTTTCACTATCATTCCATGTCGTAAAAAACAACCCTCCGGTATCACTTCCAGCTGTCGGATTTATCAACCCTGTATATTCAAATTCCAGTTCGTATGTTTGACCGGCTTGTAAAAGCAAGACTGGTGCTATGACAACCCTACTCGTAGCATTGTCAATTTGTGCTGACATTAACGGCTCTCTAAGACCATTATGTGTGAGGTTGATTGAATAAAAATTCAAATTTTTGACATCAATCGAGACATTTACGGCATCTTGGATCATTGTGAAAGTGATTTTGGTATACCCATCAAAAGTGAACTTTCGTGCTAAAAGCATTATTAAGTAAAACGCGTTTTGGCCACAAAAAAAACGAATTTTTATGCAAATATACAGGGTGGGCCAAAAAAAACCGGATTTTATGCAAATTTTTCCGAAAATTTGTTCGAAAAATTTTTTTTGCCAAAACAGCCTATATAGGCCTAAAATCATGCGAAAAATCGATTGCGCGCATTCCCGAA
>JAQGBS010004181.1:0-10586 GCA_034698545.1 Acrobeloides obliquus
CTCAAGAATAAAAGTTTTAATACATTTTTTGTTGCATGTTGCAAATGTTTTTCGATGTCCAAGATGGTGTCATGGGTAATATATGCTCAAAATTGACATCTTGAAATTAGAACAGGGTGTATTTAGTTTAGTTCAACTTTTTAATTGTTTGACCAGTGTTCAATTTATCAAGCTTGACGTCAATTTATCAAGCTCGACGAGCATAAAAGAGCAAACTATGTGTGTACTTTAATCGTACAAGATACCAAGTTTATTCGACCCAATTCTGCGTTCAAAATAAAAACATTCTTTCAGATGCGTATTGTTCCCCATGTCGAAAAATCCCCCAGTGCAAAAATATATTGTTGGAAAGATCGTTCCATTTCTGTTGTTGTCTATTCCGAAAATTCATCCCTGAATCAATAAAAGTTGTGTATTGACGAGAAAATTTTTAAAAAATTTCCTTTTTTCATCGACTTACGAAAACTGCCAAAAAACTTTTTCTGAATTTTCGCGTCAATACCCAACTTTTAGGCCATAATTTGTATATATTCAAAAAATTCATGAAAAATGGAGCATTTTTTGTTTTTACAATAAATTCGCTAACAGCTTTGAGATAATGCGTTTGAAGTTGGCAATGTTTGAAATGTTGTTTATTACAACGAAAACCCTGAATCAGAGTTTTCGTTGTAATACACAACATTTCAAAAATCGCCAACTTTAAACCCGGAAATGATAACGTTTCAGAGGTTACCATGAAAAGAAAAGTGCTCCATTTTTCATGAATTTTCCAAATATATATCTTTTTCATAGTGTTTTTTTTCGAGTGAACTGGTCCTGGTCTTTAATTCTTTTTGATTTCCACCCTATATGTCATAGTTCAGCCAAAATAAACAAAAGCCTCTACCACCCTACACTTTATTACCTAGTTGACGCGAATCCCTCGAGTCATTAAGTACATTTTCACATGCCGATTTTTTCATTATTGTCTGTGATTTTGCTTATATTAAGGCTTAATTAAAAATCCCCGACTCTTCGAAGACATATTTTTTTAATCTGCAAAATCCGCCTTTTTCGATCATCTTTTTTTGGCCAAAATCTAGAAGAAAGATTTGACGTTGTTAGGTGGGATACTCGACCTATTCAGTTTCATTTAGAGCTTATTTTTATAGTAGGCGGCGCTTCTCGTTGGCACTTTTATTAACGAGCTGATTAGGAGGGCTTTTGTTGAGGCGAAGAAAAAAGGTCACTCTCATTCAGACCTCATACACGAGCCAGTGGCTGTAGGATTCAAGTGACTTTATATTAATAAAATGAACTTCAACTCGGCATTGTTCTGGCTTTTCTCTGTTTTCATCTCATGTGTTATGAGTACTCCTTTGGCCTACAGGCCCTGGATTCCAGTTCAGGTATGTGTTAAAAGGATTAAAAAATTTGAAAAAAATATAAAATACGATCAAGGCTACAGTTAGATATCAAGTTGAATAGGGTCCTCTACATTAAAACTCTGTTTCATGGCGAGATCCTAAATATAGGGTGAGTATGGCCTAATGGCTTACGGAGAATGATGAAACATTTGTAAAACTGGGTTTAAGCTTTAAGTTTTAAAGGCTTAGGCTTAGGCTTAAGCTTAGGCTTAAGCTTAGTCTTAAGCTTAGGCTTAGGCCTAGGCTTAAGCTTAAGCCTTTTTTCTCGCATAGAAAATACGGTACTCTTAAAGAAGAAGGACCCAAAATAAATATAATTTTTTCAAACATTTTTTCCTGAAAATTACCCCTATTGGGGTAATTTTATACAAGATCGATTGCGCGCATTCTCGAACCCTGAAAATGCTTCCTCGACCCTGATTCAGGGAAGGCATTATGTGTAACGAAGCAAAAATGAACTAAAATTCGAATTTTCGCAGGGAAACCAGGGGTTTTTATAGGCGGGGAATCAATCGATTCCCCGTATAAAATAACCCCTATAGGGATCATTTTCAGGAAAATAATTTGTTGGAAAAAATTATCACGTTATTTTGGGTCCCTCTCCTTGAAGAGTTTTTTTATGATTCGCAAAATAAAAATTTCGACTATGGTGGGAGTCAAACTCGCGCCAATAACATGATAGCCCAGCTTCCTAGCCATTAGACCATGCGCGCACCGTATTCGCAAAGAATAATTTTTTTGTTTAATAATATACGTCATGAAAACATCCCCCTTGAACAATTTCGAAAATTTGTGTGACTTGTGACTTTGTAGATTGACGACATAAAAATTAAGATTTATCATCACTTTTACTTGTTTTGCTTTACAGTTTGATGAGTTCGAGACAAATTTTTTATGTATTTTTGTCTCGAAAAAATTTTTCATTTGACTTGCTCTGCTTTACGTATTAAAGTGCACCGAATCGAAAAAAGGCGTCACGAGACGCATCGAATCTTTGATTTTACACGAACCGTTGAACCGAAAAAGTTCGACCAAGATCATGGATATGCGCGGAATTTCAATTTCTCACATAGAAAAACGCCTATAGGGTTATTTTAGTGAAGATTAAAAACTTGAAAAAAGCACAAAAATCGCCAAATTGCTATTTTTGAGGGGCATATTTTAACATCGAAAATTGTTTAAAAATTGCTTAACATACAAATGAGTATGAGAAAAAGCGTTGTTTTTAGACTAAAATATGTTCTAATTTTCGCGTCGATATACAGCATTTCTTGAATCCGAGGAATTTTCTAAATGTCAAATTCGGATTTCCCGCATGTTTTTACCCCTAGAGGGGTCATTTCCAGAAAACAATTTTCATGTGGGTGGCCCTCTATTGTGTTAGTAGCTCCGAAATTATTTACCCACTATAACTTACAAGGGACATGCACGAAGTGAGTCATGAATTTGTTCAAAAAGTCCTATATATTCCGAAATAGAATACCTAATAACTCTTTAGAAATAACAAAATTACCTGTTATAACTCTAATTGTGTGGAGATAAAAAAATTTTAAGAAAAGGCAAAAATATTTCGACAGCAAGGGGAATTGAACCTCGGACCATCTAGTCATTAGTCTGTTACAAATCCACTAAGCCATCCTGCCGATTGATTGAAAGGATCATTTTTTACTTATATATTAGTGTATATTTTTATCTCCTTAGGCTTAGAGTTATAGCAGTTAATTTTGTTATTTCTTAAGGGCAATCAGGTATGCTCTTTCAGAATATATAGGACTTTTTAAAACAATTTATGTGTCACTTCGTACATGTTCCTTGTTATTTCGAGAGAGAAAAACAATGAATCAAAACAAAATGATTAACAGATTAACAGAAACAATATGTTTATTTCTAAAAGTAGGAAGAAAGAGAAACTTATTACGTTGTAGGCTTAAACAAGGAAATTTCTGACGCATATCAAAACTTTAATTGTTTTGTTTTAGATATAAATACTCGGAATTTTGAGTCAAAAATAGGGTTATTTTGAGAGAGAAAACAATGCATAGAAAGGTGAAAAATATTAATTATTAGAAAAATTGGGGGACTAATGTTTTTCGTGCCACCTTGTTTTTGAAAAAGCTGAAACAAATTTCAACTTTTCGATAATACACGTGTACAAACTACTACACCCATCCCCAAAAAATAATAGAACCCCTTACCGCCAGAAAAATTCCTCTTGGTTCACCAAGTTGATTTTTTACAAAATTTCGACAAAATTACTTGGAGGAGCAGGGCCTCTCGTGCGAGACCTAGCGCGTGAGTCCATTTTTTGTCATCTCGTCAGCTTTTTATATACCAGCTTCATAGGCAAAATCAAATCGACATAGGTGGCATTCGAACCCGAGACCCTTAGACTCGAACCTTGGAGCACTACCACTGAGCCAAGTTCATGATAAAAATCTGATTTTTAATTTTGCTATAATTTAACATAAATTTTGTTTTCAGCGATTTTTTCATGTTTTTGTCGACCCGAAAATTTTTTTCAAAAATGACCCTATTAGGGACAATTTTATGCGAGAAATAAATTGCGCGCGTTCTCGAAGCTTGAAAAACGCTTCCCTGACCCTGATTCAGGGAAATTAGTACATGTTCGATTTTCGCTTCAATACACACTCTTATTTCTCTAAATCAGGATCAGGGAAGCATTTTCAAGATTCGCGAATCAATTCCCCGTATGAAATTACCCCCAGAAATACAAGCAGGAACATAAATTGCTCATCTTGACAAAGGAGACAAGCTTGTCACTCCGCGACAAGAATCTTTCCCCATTGTCACTATGAACAATTGTATGTTCGTGCCCAAAATTCGCATATTTATGGCAGATGAAAAGGATGGTCACCTTTTGTCACCTGTACATTCCTCCTTGACGCTATTGTTTATGCCACTGAACCAACCATGGCCCAATGTTCGAAAACTCTATTATTTTCCCAGATCAACATTTTTAAATTTTCATATGATTCTGGTATTAATTAAAAACATGGCGTTGAATGAATTTTTTCAAAATAGCAATTTTTAATATGTTTTGTTGAAATTTTTGATCTTGCTAAACAATATATATATACCAGTTGGTGCTAGTCACGAGATTTTTCTAACGTTTTCAATATGTGTGTATCAAAAATGTGTACCCATTATAAATTTTACTATACATAAATTTTTAAAGAAGTCGAAAACATAACTTAGTTGTTATGCCATTTTTGAAAGAGATCCAAGAATAGGACAAATACAGGGTGTATAAAAAAACTGGAATTTGGTCGACCCGAAATTTTTTATCAAAAATGACCATATTAGGCTAATTTTATGTGGGGAATCGATTGCGCGCATTTCCGAAGCTTGAAAACGCTTCCCTGACTCTGAATCAGGGAATCAGACTGTGTATTAAAGCGAAAATCGAAAATTTTTTAGATTTTCTGCCTGAAAATGACTTTCTGGGGGTAATGTTATGCGGAGAATCGAATATCCCGAAGCTTGAAAATTCAGCAAAATAGATGTGTTTGGGGGCCATCTATAAATTTGCAAAAAACGGCTGAAATTCGCATAATTTTCGAGTTCAGGTTGATTTGTCAAAGTGACGAATTTTTGAAAAAATCTATTGATAAACCCCTATTAATACACATTTATTTTGTTCTTAATTGCTTCCGTTAAGACTTTTTCAGGCATTTTTTCGATATTCATTTTGGAATTTGTGGCCATTTATCGTGGTCATAAAGTCGTCATTGGTCTATATAAATTCTAAAAAAATAAAAAGCTTATCTCTAGGCGACGTCAGGTTTCATTCTCATCAAGAAGAAATAGAGATGATTTTTTTGGAGAAAAAACAGGCTTATGGTTTCCCTTTTTCATTAAAAATCTGATTCGTTTAAATGGAAAGAATCATTTTTTCATTAAAAATAAAAAAATTTCATAAAATTTATGGCCTTATATGTAGAAATCGGCACATGAAAAATTTTTTGTTGAATTTTTTTACAATTTGATGACAAACATGTAGTAAAAATGTGTATAAAAAACTTTAATTGAAGAAAGTTTTAATAAAATGCAAGAAATTTTTGAGAAAAATCAACTTTTAGCAACCAAAAAAATCATGCAAAAAATATTTTTTAGTTGGAGAGTCGAACCTGAGCCTTCTACACGATAAGCGAGAGCAAAACAACTGAGCTAACTAGCATATTTGTTAGCACTTTTTTAAAATAACTAACAACTAAGCTACCATTTGAGCTCAAAAGATTTAAAAGAATTTTTTATCACATAATTTTTTATCAATAATCTTTTATGCTAGGGAAGAGATTTTTCTAGCAATTTTTCCCTGAAACAAAACTCGATATTTTAACATATGGAAATGATATTTTTAATCAGCATACGGGGGTGGAAAATGTCTCCATCGTATTTTTTACGATTGAATAGAAAATTGAGCTCAAAAGGATTAGAAGTGATGAATTGTAATTTCCAAATTTAGAATTAATTTATGCAAATTTATTTGTCATAACACGTTCATTTAATCCTGAACTTTTAGAAATAGGGAACAAGCGCTATAAGAAAAACAGTGAGAGTTGTTGTTGAAAAAATACCGGGTGTCCCAAAAATGGCACTTTTTGAGATTTTTAGGGTCATTTTTTAGCTAAATTGAATAACCCTAATTAGGGTTATTCAGCACAACCTTCTTCACAGAAAATCTCATTTTGCGACTTTTCATTTCAATACGCCTTCCTTGAATCAGGAAAGCGTGTTTTCGCTTCGAAAATGTCAAATTCGGATTCCCCGCATGTTTTTATCTGTAGAGGGGTCAAAAAATTTTCATGTGGGTGGCCTATCCCCCTATTGTTTAGTAGCTCTCAATTTTCTTTAAGGGGGGGGGTGGTTGTGCTGAATGACCCTGTGTATATGTGAACTATTTTTTACCAAAAAATTTTTTTACCACAATTTTCTCATAAACTTGACATTCTAATAATAACAAATAACTCATTAACAGATATTTGTCACCATAAAATTTTCAACAAAACAATTAAGTTGCGCTAACGGAAACAACATGCCAGATTTAGCTAATTCTCATCATTAACTACAACTTGTTGTTTTTTATTTACGAAAATATCTAAAATCTTTTTTGTACTATGGTTATTTACGAGAAAGAATAAAATCAAAAATTCCATATTCAAGTAGCTTAAAAGGAATAGTCGCGAAGTTTCAATCAGGGATTTTCAATATTTCAAATCGATAACATGAATATAAGACAGGGTGTGTAAAAATTTCTTTCCCATACGAGATTTAAGGTTGGTTTCAGAACATAAGAAGTGCTTTAGGGGATGTGTTTCTGTAAAAATTTTGGCGCTGGGGGTCCACTTAAAGGATCAAACCACTCAGTTACAATCATATGAAAAAATGATATATTCGGAAAGATGATGAAAAATTGAGCATTTGTTGTTTTCACGACATCATCTGAATAGTTTTCCCCATCGAGATAAATGCATTTGAAAATATGAATTGATGTACATGTTTTCGTTGTAATAGTCAAACTTTTTTGAATTTTTTGCGGAAAAATTGTGAAAAAATAGCATGAATCGACAGAGAATTTTATGCTGAACAACTTTGCTAATTGAAGTTTGCGTAAAAAATTATTTCCTCCGATCGAAAATTGCAAAATAAGTTTAAATTTTTGAATTTTTGTGTATATTGAAACGAAAACCCTGCATGAACTTATTTTGCATTTTTGATCGGAGAGAATAATTTTTTACGCAAACTTGAATTAGCAAAGTTGTTCAGCATAAAATTCTCTATCGATTGATGCTATTTTTTCACGATTTTTTCTCAAACAATTCAAAAAAGTTTGTGTATTACAACGAAAACGTGTATTTTCAAATGCATTTATCTTGATGGGGAAAACGATTCAGAGAATGCCGTAAAAACAAAAAATGCTCAATTTTTCATGATCTTTCCGAATATAACATTTTTATGATTGTATTTGATTGGCGTCCGGTCCTTCAAAATTGCATGAGTTTGCATGCTTGCGAAATCTTTTTTTGCAAATTTTTCTCTGTGTGACATCAATTCTGCCTCAATTATATTTTTTCATTCTAGGGACTTTGCTTATGTTGCTCGTGACAAAAACTCGAGGCGCTTTTTATGCCATGTTTTCCGATGCGATACACCAGCACGCACAATTGCCAATACGTTGAGAGATATCTGCAAACGGCTCATGCTACAGCGCCGCCCCACATCGCTAAATGGAACCACAACTTCGGAGCGTCGTATTACGAGTAAGAAAAAAAGGTGGAAGTTTGAAAATTATTTTATGTTATAGAAGAATCACTTTTACCAACGCCTATTGATGAGCCAAAGAAGATTATCAGATGTCATTTTCTTGGAGTGACGCAAGTCCCTCGGGCAACAGTGAGTTCTATCATACAGGGTGTCTACCTAAAGTTCGTGTACACCATGAGAATTTTCTTCATGAAAGAAAACTTTTCATAAACAATGATGTTCTACAAAGTTGTTCATCATGATCCCAGGAACAACTTTGTAGAACATCACTTTTTGTGAAAAGTTTTCTGTCATGACGAAAATTCTCATGCAAATTAGTTAGTACACGAAACTTTTTTTGTACACGAACTATTAGGGACACGTATTTGAATACTTCATAAAACACTATAAATTTGGCCGTATATTTTAGGGTATTGATATTCTCAATGAAGCAGTCAACAGACTAGTCAGTCAAGTAAGTCAATTTGGTACTAGTTGGGACCCCACCTCCCCTGCGTGGTTGTATTTTGAACAGAAAACATGCCATGTTCATGTATATTGAGAGCGTTTTTAGAATTTTTGAGTGTGTTTTTTGGATCCTACGCATAAAATACCCGGGTATTTTAGAAATTTTTTTGGGTGGGGTCCCTCATCCGAACTAGTACCCCCAGTAATATATATATGTATATATTTTTAAATTTAGGTAAGACCAGAAAGATGGATATTGGCTGATGTGTCGATTGCCCCATCTACGATCACCATCAATGAAGTCGGTGGCGGACAAATTGCTCAATGTCGTGTACGGTACCTCTCCTTCCTCGGAATTGGTCAAGATGTTAAGTAAGTATAACGGATAACAAATTTTTTTATAGTTTTCCCCGCTGTTTATCAGTACAAGGTGAGCCAAAAAACCGTACTTTTGCGTTTTTCGGCGAAAATTTTTCAAACAATTTTCTATTTTTTTCAAAAATGGAAAGCGTTTTCAAGGTTTTTCGATGCGTGCAATCGATTTCTCGCATAAAAATACCCCTTATAAGGGATTTTGAAAAAAATTTTCACCAAAAACCGCAAAAGTACGATTTTTTGGCCCATCCTGTAAAAAAATCAAAATAGAAATTTTTTTTTAACCATTGAAAATCCCTACAAAATAAATTTGCAAACACTCGAAATGCTTACATAATCATTTTTAGGCATTGTGCGTTCATCATGCACACATCGACTGAGAATTTTATGTGCTATGTTTTTCACGTGGAACCTTCGGCTGGTGCAATGGCCAAAACCATTGAAGCTGCGTGTAAATTGCGTTATCAAAAAGTGCTTGACGCACATGCTAACAAACGCTCATCAAACAGTCAACTGAATGGAAAGGTTTTTCAATGATTTCTTTCACTTCTTATTAACATTTCTCTAACAAGGAAAGCGCAAGTTCTCCCACGCTCGGAATTCAAAAATTTCTTATGCCATATTGTAGAGGACCCCCAACTTCATGTCAAAAGTAAAGAAATTATCGTACACCAATTTAAACTGATCGTTTTAGACCGATTCTATAACAAATATCCCTGAATCACTAAAAGTCTATTTATTGAAACAAAAATATCGTTCAAAATTTACTATCGATAACTCATTGAATTCTTTATGGTCTCAGGAATTCAATGAACTATAGCTCGTCGGTAAATTTTGAATTTTCTAATGAACGATATTTTCGTTTCAATACACAGACTTATATTGATTCAGGGAAATTTATTATAGATCGATCTAAAACGATCAGTTTAAATGGATGTACGATAATTCCTTCACTTTTGATATGAAGTTGAGGGTACTCTACAATATAGAATAAGAAATTTTTGAATCCTAGCGTGGCAGAACTTGCGGCTCCCTTGTAAGATTACTAACAACAAATAATCCCAAATCTGAAATTTTGGAGCTCTTCCCCCTGGGGAGATGCAATCAACAAGATTCCAAAAACTGATACTTTTTGAAGTAATTTTATGAAAAAAATCCTCTAAAGGCATAGTCCTAGGCTTAGGAATATGTTAAGCCTAGGCTTAGGCTTAACCTTAGGCTTAAGCCTATCCTAAAAATTTTTAGCCATCAGAGGGAAGAACTCCAAAATTGTTAATTTTTAATTGTTATAGGGATTTTGAATAGCCATTTAAAATTCAAAATTTTTAGGATTGGGGTGAGTCGTTAAAAGACGTATGGGGATCGTTCCGAGAGCGTCTTTCTTCGTTTGATTCTTCTCGCAAGAATTCGCTGTAATCAATTTAGTGATAAAAATTCTCAATACTTTAAAAAACCTAACTGCCTTAATATGTATCGACGACTTCTCTGTGCAATCTCAATCCTCACTTTTTATATGTAAATTTCTTAGATTCGCATAAATGTTTTAATGTCTTTAAATAAACAACAAGGAACATAATCTTTATGCATTTAACTACTTTTATATTGGAAGCATCCGTCCGTAAACAGACAGCTATCTCCGTAACGATTAAGCCAAATCTGAACCAATATATACCAAATTGTAAGGGAGTGAGAAAAAAAGAAAAGGTTTTTTACACGTTGGCTTTCGATTCTAGTTTATTAGATTAATCTTAAAACACAATACCATAGCTAGAATATCATTCTTAAACACAGTAAAATGCCTACATTTGCTATAAAAAATTCAAACAAGAAGTATAAAAATATAAAGTTCAATTGAAGATTGATCAATCCTTTTCACAATACATTTAAATAACAAAAAATCGAATTTCCGGTTCGGTTTAAATCGAACCGAAAAAATCGGGCCTCGAAAACCTGCCTTAAAGGGGGGGTCCAGATTACGGCCGGGTAGAAAATTTTTAAAAATTTTTTTAACAAGTGACCCTTTAGGGGTAATTTTATGCGAGAAATCGATTGCGCGCATCGAAAAATTCTGAA
>JAQGBS010004182.1:0-10585 GCA_034698545.1 Acrobeloides obliquus
CGTTAACTGTACCTGGGTGAAAAATCCAAATTTATACATTTTGGGGCTATTTAATCATAATTTTCAATTATTCGCATAGGAAAAATGTTTCTGAGCTAAATTAGAGAGGTACGTTTCAACGTACCTTCACGTACGTTTTTTGTACCAAAAAAGTAAGTTTTTGGAGAAGCCTGGCCCCGACGCGCTAGCTCCCTTCTGGTTAAAAAATTACTCTTGTAGACTTCCACTATTAAGCCCATATTTCCTAGAATAATTTAGATATTTTTCTAAATAAGATTCAAATTCATCATAGGTGTCAAGATAAGATCTCCCTATTGACGTATCAGAATAATTTTGAATAGAAATAAGATCTGTAGCAATAATTCCAACTCTAACATCAGATTTGCTAATAGGAATCACATCAAAAAACTTTTTAAGATATTGAGTAAGCTAAAATGCAACAAATAATCTCTTAAATTTTGTACAAGAGTTGGGTCGTGAGAAAACCGAAAACTTATAAAAAATTTACCTATACTTTTAACCATTTATCAAATTTTTCTTTAAAAAATTTCACTTTTTCTAACAAGGGACATATACAAGTTGATGGTCGAGTTTTCAAAAAAGTCTTAGATATTCATGAAGGTCACCAACTAGTAAAAAGCCAAAAGGAACTAGCTGCTGAAGCCTCACCGTTTTCGATTTTACCCCAAAAATTTAATTTTTTTACGATTAGATAATATGTTACACCACAATCGCAAAAAAATTAATAGTAACAAAAACATATATCATCTAATTGTAAAAAAAATTAAATTTTTGGGATAAAATTGCTCGAAAACGGTGAAGCTTCAGCAGCTAGTTCCTTTTGGATTTTTACTAGTTTATGATGACCTTCATGAATATTTAAGACTTTTTTGAAAACTCGGCCATCAACTCGTATGTGTCCCTTATAAGGAAATTTTTTTAATATAGTGCCCCTAGGGTCGTAGCCAGGAACCAGGGGTATGCACAACGCGGATAAAAATTTTATCCGCCGTTGCGCATACCACCCCAGGCTTAGGGGGCACCGACCAAAAAAAGTGCTTCTCATTGAAAAAACGTAATTTAATTTTTTAAAGAAAAGAAAAAATATATAAGGGGGACCCTTATATATTTTTTAGCCAAAATAAGGGGGCCAAGGGGAAATTTTGTTCATTTTTCCAGTTTGGGGAGGCGCTTGCCCTGGTGTCCCCTCTAGCTACGGCCCTGGTGCCCCTAAACTTGGTTATGGGCCTATGCCAACTCTCTAACAAAAAAGACATATTCCTCCAGGGAGGGGGGGGGGGGATTTGGCGTTAAATTTAAAAAAAAATATTTTTTGAAAACAAAAATTTGATTTTTCTCATGAGTTAGAATCTCTAGGGTTCGAAATTGTGCTTTTAAGTTTTGATGCAAAAATAATATATCCATGGTGTTCATCGCCTAAAATTACTCCTAGTGGTCAAGAATAGAAAGAAGGAAAAAATTTACAAACAAGTGGACGCTGCAGGAGTCGGTTTTGGTGGGGTCGGTAAGAGGCGCGGCCAATTTTAGCTAGTAATCCAAAGGGAACAGGTTCGATCCCCGCCGGGGCAAAAAGTTGTTCCTTTTTCCAAAAAATAACTTCTAGGGGTATTTTTTCGCGAGGAATTCAAGTTTTTCATTATTTTTTCATGAAATTTGCATAAGTCGTTTTTTGGAAAAAGGCAAAAACTTTTTTGCGTCGGCGGGGATCGAACCTGCTCTCCTTAGATTACTAGCCAAAATTGGGCGCGCCTCTTACTGACCTCACCAAAACCGGTCTCAGCATTCCGGTAAATCTGGAAGATTTGTCCACCGTGGCTGAGATATTCTTAAATTACTATTGTAAAGAGCCCACTGAATCACATGTATATACTTACATTATTTACATTATCTTCATTTATCATATGAATAGTATAATCCATAGCTATCATAACGTCAGCAATACATGGGCTATAGTCCATTGGGTATGAAGCTGCTGTCAATGATGCTAAAATTTACAAACTAATACGTATGTCTATTCACATAAATAATAAACTGGGTCCGAACGCCTACTGCGCTCTCGGGGATCTCCGAGAGACGGCGGCTTCGGGTTATGAATCTTTGCCTCGAGTAAGGCTTCGCCTGAATGCGGCTCGCCTACAGCTTCGCACCAAGTATGGCTCGCCTATGACTTCGCGCCTAGTATGGTTCGCCTCTGGCTTTTCTCTGATGCAAAAACTTTCGGATCCAGTCATGAGTCGAGCCTGTGACCATTTGATTAAAAATTCAACGTCCTAATCATTCGACCACACGAGCGACTATATAATTTTCGTTAACTTCTTTTATAAATATTATATTAAACATTATAAGGGGCTAAACAATTATCCTTGAGGGGTAAACCCATGATCTTGGTGTCATTCGTCTTCTCTCACCGAGCCCTGTCGATTGGTATAGGCCGTGGAGAAATTGAACTTAAGTTGACGGAGATAGCACAAACAGACAGACACATAGCGCGTTTCATGTGTAAAAACAAATGATAAATTAATTTTGTTTCCAAATAACGCAAATCTTTTTGTTTATGAAAGGAATTGAACAAGCGTCTTTTAGAAATTTAAACGAAAATACCGTATTCTCTCTATTAGAAGCGCCGGTGCTTCTATTTTTCAACCCCCTCGGAGGACCCTTAATATCCATAATTTTAGAAAAAACATCATATTTATGATTCAATTTTGATAAAATTGGCCCATGTTCTAAAAGAAAAAGTCGAAAAATAATTTAATAAATTAATTTCTTTATTTTTTTAAATCTTTTTTTAAAGTTTTTTATTTTTTTTTAAATTTCCTTTGTCAAGGGAAATCTTTTGGATTCTGCTGGAAATCGAATTTGAGAGCAATTTCTACGAGCCGACAGTCTTTACCACTCGCCATGAGGGCTTCTTAACTTTATGTCATTAAATTTCAAATTTAAGACTTACGTAAAACATGGTATGGGGCTAAAAAATTTATTTTGAAGGGTACCCCCATGATTTTGGTGTCATTTTTCTTCTCTCACCGAGCCCTATTGATTGGTATAGGCCGTCACGGAATTGAACTTAAGGTGACGGAAATAGCACAAATAGACAGACACACATAGCGCGTTTAATGTTTTAGGATACTTGGATTAGAGCATATATTTTCTTGTAAAAATTGCGAAAGTTCAGCTGTATAATTACTAATCGGTGTAAAATAAATTTGATTAGCTAATATGTCTAAATTTATTTGATTTGTTTGATTTAAACCAATAATAATTATATCCAATGCGTTATTTCCCAATATTAAATGGATATCTTCAATTGTTGCATAAGACACAATTAAATCTCCAAGACTAGTGCTAAAATGTGTGACGGGTGTTTTGTAATATTTTTGAACTAACTCGAATTATTTGATTGTTTTTCAGGTTATTACGCGTATTTTGACACCAAGATCTCGAAAAATGCAATTTTAAAAATAAGAAAATGGGTAAGTTCACAAAATTTTTATTTTATTTGATAGATGTCGAGCTGTAGAATATTTTTAAAAAAAGAATTGAGTAGAACGATAAAAATTTCGATAAGAAAAACTTTTTCTGCGATAAACAAAAATACGAGTTAACGAAAACTATTTAAATTTCAGTTCACAACTTTTATACCTCATTTTTTACCAACGTAAATTGCTATAAAGATATTAAAAATATAACACATGTAACCGCGGGAAGCTTTATAAGTCTTCCTTTAGTTACGCTAGCTTAAATTTACATCGACTATTAAATTAATCAAAGATTACGAAACATCCTATCATAAATGAACCATATATGGAAAAAATAATTAGTGTATAATAACCTACGGTAGAGAAGTAAAAAATATCAATTTTAAAGGCACGCCTTGACGATATGGATTAGTTAGTTGATCCTTTGCGACATTATCTGCATAGTAAGATAGTGGCCTAAAGCGTTGGTTCCACACATGTACACCCCCCCCCCCGAATTTTGGGGGGGGGTGTACATCTGAGAGTCGTTTTGCGCACGGACCTCCATTTGGCTTGCGCGCGAACCTCCCCCCTTAACTTGGGAGGAGGGGGGGGGGGTTTTGGGGGTAGTTTGCACACATGTGTTTTCAACTTATAAGCAAGCAAAAAATTTTCGCCTGTGGCGCTGGTTTTTTCCGTAACTCAAGGATTTAACAAAATTTTTGTCGAAAATCGAAATTTTCTGAACACTTTGAACTTAAAAAAGGAAATTTTTTGCACCTCGGCGCGAAAAACATAAGGGGAACAAGGCGATTTTTGAAATTTTTTGAAAAAATAGAAAAAAATCTGTTTGGTCTCCTCTTATGTTTCTGCCCAAAATTTTCGAAAAAAAACCATAAGGGGGGACCAAGATGATTTTTGAAAATTTTTTGAAAAAATCGAAAAAAATTACCTTGGTTCCCCCTTTCTGTTTTTCGCCATTCAGAAAGTCAAAATTTTCGGAGGTGTTTGTACACATGTGGTTGGTTCAACAATTTTTGCGCGCCGACCTACGTATTTATTGATCCATCATGAAGCCCATTTTTCCTTGAAAAATGTAAATATTCTCCCATGGCTTCTTCAAAAGCCAAATAACTTTCTAAGTAGGTTGTACCAATAGGTAGGTTGTGCAAATTGAACTCATCAACAATGTATGGAGCAATTATTCCAACACGTAATCCAGATGAGCTTATTGGCATTTCTTGAAAAAATTCAAACACAAAACCTGCTAGCTATATTTAAAATTTATAATCCTATATGTGAAAACTTTTATATTACATTATTCACGTTGATTTCATTATGCATATATTTTGAAAAATCCATGATTACATAAACGTCTGCAATACAAGCATTATCAAAATTTTGGCTTGTTGAAGCAGATGTTTCTAAATTCAAATAAATCTTAATATATGAAAACAGTTTTGACCGTTTGTCTTAGACTGGATCAAAATCGGTTTTAGTAGAAATTGAAACGAAATCTGCATTTCGAGAAAAAAATTTTGCAAAATCGTAATTGGAGACGAAATCTCGAAATCGAAATTTAAATATCGTATCATTTTTTAAAGCTAATTTTGTACAAGGTGGAGCAAAAAAAGTGAATTGTCTAAGTTTTACATGAATTTGGAAACTAGACATTTTTGATTTCTAATCGATCCAATTATAAAATTACCCTTAGAAGCAGACACGTAACAGGGGGGGGGGGGTCAATTGACCCCCTCAGTCAAATCAGAAAAATGAAAAAATTTACCTAATGGTCTCCCTTATGCTTTTGTTCAAAATTTTTGAAATTTTTTTCAAAAATTCTAATGGTCCTCCATTATGATTTTACTTAGAAAATGACCAAAAATTTCCATTTTTCAGCAAATGGAAATTTAATAAGTTTGTCTGTGTGTCTGTAAGATCAGGCTCCGGAAATGGGGTCGGTGGGGGCCCAAAAGGGGGCCGAGCTTTTATCTAAGATGCTAAAAGCTAGAACCCTAATTTTTTTTCTAAAATGTTGATGGAACCTCAATCTAATAAGCCCGCATCAAGGCCCCAGGGCTTCATTTGAAAATTTTTTCTAAAAGCGTTGGGGGCCTAAAAATTGGCATTTTGTCAAAAAATGCATGATTTTTGGGCTCCCAACGATTCTAGAAAAAAATTTTCAAATGAAGCCCTGGGGCCTTGATGCGGGTTTATTAGATTGAGGTCCCATCAACATTTTAGAAAAAAAATTAGGCTTCTAGCTTTAACCTCTTAGAGACAAGATAGGCCCCTTGTTGGGCCCTCACCGGCCCCCGCGTCCCATTTTTGGAGCCTGTGTAAGATTTCCAAAACACAGTCAAAACTCGATATAAGCGCCCCTCAATTTCGATATAAGCAAAAGTATCACGCTGGAGAGGAAATTTCAGATTATTGAAAAAGCGAAAATTTGTTATTTTTTACTGAAGGAATTTTTAAAAATTCTTGCGCCAATTGATTCAGTGATCCCAAAGATAAAGAATTTGTGTTATAAGTTTTGTGTTATAAAAATTTTCTTCCCAAAGAAAAAAGACAGTTCTCGTGGCGCAAAAACCATCTTGAACGAGGAGTATTAAATTTTCAGAGGTTGAAGTTTTGTTTTTATTGAGTATAAAAAGTTGTAAACGCAAATTTCTTTAAAATTACATGAAAAATTTGTCTATCATTATTTTTTGATTTTATCTTGGGTCCATAGATGGGGAGGGGTCGAAAAAAGTGTCGTTAAAACATTTTTTATTTCAACCTCTTACCTATTATTTTGCTACAAGACACTAAGTTTAAAAAAATAATTTTTAATAGTTTAAATAATACTAGACTACGTAGCATGACTAGACTGTATAGTGACACAAGCATAATGAATACAATGTATTTACGTTATCACCAATTCTTCTTTTAAGGAGATTAGCTAAAAAATTTTAATACGGAACCCGATAGTTTAAAGCGGATTTATGCATTTTTCAAATAAAAATAATGAATACAAACAGTTTTTACAAGTTAACAGGCATTCATTGACTTCTTTTTGATTCACACAACAATCCCTGAACCAAGCTTTGATATCCGTTCTTATCTCTGGGTTACAAACATAGTCGAATAGCGCTCGTAAACATGTACACGAATGAAACAAGATCCGAGAAAACTGTGTGAAAAGTCGAGGCTAATTCAGTCTCTTTTGGATTTTTGAGGAGATGTGAATCGGACCTAAAATTTTTGTGTTTTTTGACAATCTTTCAAAAATCAAAATTTACCTTACTAGCACTGATAAAACTAAATGTAAAGTGTTGCTAAACAATTAACTAGTTACGATATCCAACATTGTGTAAATGACACTTTTTACTGCGGGGTTCATTCTTTGCAAAGAATTTAGACGGATGACTAGGCTTCGATTTTCTAAATTTTTATTTTATAGGTGAACAAAAAAGTTAGATTTTGAGACCATATTTACCATGTATACAAACCCAAAGAATATGCGTAACCACATCAAAAACATCCGAAATTGGAAAATATTGCATGTACATATAAAGCATACATTACCAATGGGGAACTGTCCCCCTCCTTCATGTAGCTATTATCGAGCCAAAAGTTAAAGATTCATATAGCTCGAAATACGGTGGACCAAACTGGGCCAAAAATTAAAACATATATATTTTTTTGTACTAAAAAAAAACTTTTTTGTACTAAAAAGTCACTTTTTTGTACTAACTATTTTTTTCAATATTTTTTTCAAAATTTTTTTTTAAAATTAATTAAAAAATTTTTTTTCACTATTTTTTTCAAAATTTGAAAAAAAATTTTTGAAAAAAATAATTTTAAAAAAATTTTGAAAAAAATAATTAGTACAAAAAAGTGATATTTTAGTACAAAAAAGTGATTTTTTTAGTACAAAAAAATATATATGTAAAATTAAAACTATTTAAAAACATTAAAATTAGGTTTTATATTGTATGAAACTTAGTTTTTAGTCAATATTAATACGTTTCCGATTTGTGACAATTTAGAAAAAAATCGAAAAAAATTTTGTTTCCAATTGATTATTTTTGATCGTATAATCCAGATAATACACAAGGATGAATAAAATCAAGTCAGGAATATAATAAGCATGATATTATTTATCAATTAGAAAATGTTGTTGAACTAAAAATAAAAAACACTCATCATAAGACTTAAAAACTTCAAAGTTACCCCCCCCCCCCCACCACAAAAACAACAGACCTCACCTGAACGCAGTAGCTTGAGCAAGGGGTACCTGTGATACAAACTCATCTAGCGGGTCAAGTACCCGAAAACTTAAAGATCTCTCTTATGATTTTGAGGTGGTACCCTCCCATAGTCGACCTCTGTTCAAGGGGTAAAAAATGAAAAAAAATTTTGTCTCCGATTTTGATGATTTTGGTGTAAATCGTCTTCTCTCATTGTCCCCTTACTACTTTTGCAATAGCGTTGAAAGTTTAAACATAACGTTCCCAAGATCATCTGGACACACTCACACACAAACCGATATTACACGTTTAGTGTAGTAGGATGACATTCTGAAATTTTTTAATAAACTGTAGCCTTTTGAGGCTTATCGGCGCTATACAGACAAAACTCTATTCATAATGTAAAAAAGACAGTCGCTTACTACAGAGTGTTTCAAAAAAAACCGTACTTTTCAAAAATACGGTTGTATGACAAAATCTTTGAATTTTTAGGGGTAAAATCATGCGAGAAATCGATTGCGCGCATTGCCGAAAATTGAAAATGCTTCCCTGAACCTGATTCAGGAAAAATATAGATTTTTTTTCGATATTTTTTAACTAGCATTTGGTTTGAAAAAACGTATGTTCAAGATCAGACTCGGTGGTGCAGTGACAAAGCGGCGGCTTATGTGTCACAAAGGTCCCTGGTTGAAGCAAAAAAATTTTGCACAACCGTATATTTGAAAAGTACGGTTTTTTATGAAACACCCTGTAACTATATGGCTATTTGTCAAAATCAAGATTGGCTTGGATAGTATTTAAAAATTTTTCAGACAACCCATTTGTTGGAAAATCTCTTTTTGAAATTTTTCTTACATGGAACACATCCGAACTCACGTTCAAAATGTTTGATAAAACCTATATAGTTGTGTATAGCATACCGACTTATATCAAAACTGAAAAATTAGCTGCCCAAAATTTACCTCTAGAGAGATAAAGCTCAAAATGTGATTTTTGAGTCAAAATTAGAGCCCAAAGTTACCTTCATACTTTTTACGGGTAAAAGATTTTTTGATAATTCCTTTTGTATCAATTAGAGTTGAAAAGACGCAAATGATAATATATTAACTTTGTCCTTAGGCCTTTGCTTTAGGTCTAAAAACGCTTTAAAAATGGCATCATTTCTAGAAAAAATCAAACTTTCGGGCGCCTAAATTCGATTGCTTGACCCCAAAAATCACATTTTGGACTTTATCTTCCCAGTGATAGATTTTGACAGCTAAGTTTTCAGTTTGTACGTAACTCGGTGTGCTTTACAAAACTAGAGCATACCGAGTTACATTAAAACTGAGCCTTTTGTAAAAAATTTCGATTATGAGTTCGGACATGTTCCTTGTTAGAAATATTCTTGCGAAAAATTTTCTCTTTACTAGGAAAATTTCTCTCAAAACTTGTGGTAAATTAATTTATTTTATTCAGAATTTTAGAGTTTTTTTATATGTTTAACAAGATTACAAAATATGATATTGATCGATTTTAATCTTTTGTGAGAGCCATACCTTTGAGCAAGTGATTTGACTTCAGTTTTTGGCATTTGTACATATTCATATGTCTTATTCGACGTTCACTATTCTATCTTTTGTTATAATTTGGATCATATTTGGTTTAACAATTTCGATTTTAGTATTTTGTCTTTATCAAAAATGCAGAAAATTTCAACACAAATGTGCAAAAATTACACCAGCATAGGTTACTTTTGTAGAAACGGGTGATCAATAAAAAATCTTGACTTTGAATTTTTATATTTTTGTCAGTGGCGTAACCAGACCCCTCCCTCCCGGTTTGGGGGGGGGGTGCGGTCTCGAAAATTTTTAAAAATTTTACCTTGGTCCTCCCTTATGTTTTTTTCGAAAGTTTTTCAAAAATTTGGGCAAAACATAAGGGGGGACCAAGGGGGTAATTCTGGCCCTTCGGGCCGGAGTGGAGGGTGCGACCGCACTCAGACCCCCCCCCCCCTGGTTACGCCACTGATTTTTGTTATATATTATATAATAAATTTTTGATATGTTTGTTGCCTTTCTTTTTTTCAGTTTTTATGCATAAACTGGAGACAGTGCGTCGTTTTTGCGACATCCATACGTGCTAGGAATCTTGTTTTTTGACATCCATACATTGCTCAAAAATTAAGAAAAACGCAAAAGTTTTTCGTAACTTTACATCTGTTCTTAATGTGAATAATGTGCACGCATAAAATTTTATTTTTAAAATAAAAACTTTATTTTGAAATAAGATTATACCCCATTGAACGTGGTCTAAAATTGAAAAATTTTATTTTTCGAAATTTTCTAAAAAATGACCCTATTAGTAGAGACCGATAGATAAACAAATTTTTTGATAAAAGTGTCCAAAATGAGTATAGAAACAACTTCCACCCAAAACCTACTGTGCGTCGCTGGAGCGGAAGGGAGACGTTAATTTTTCAACTCCCCCCTGGAGGGAAGGGGCGTGTTTTACAGTATTTACGGTATGTTTATTGTAATATTTATGGCTTCTGTTTGTTATTATAGCGTATTTATTACTTAAATAAATTAAATGAAAACTTTTGAAAAATTAGAAAAATCGCATTTTTCTACTAAGGATTAGCGAACGTAAACGACAGGGTACTATTTCAGGTATTTTTTTTCTAAAATCAAGCTTCTTCGAGGTCTTTTTTGCGATAAATCGATTGTGCGCATTAACAAAACATAAAAATGTCAAACACGATCATATAGGGATGCGAATTTTTTCTACTAAACACGACCAAGCAAAGGGTTTTGCTGGATCATCCCCTTTGCGCGCTGAATATTCCTCTTGCTTCTCGCTGTCTTCTTTCGCCCTCTTCCTTCCCGATCT
>JAQGBS010004183.1:0-10584 GCA_034698545.1 Acrobeloides obliquus
GGCGATAATACGACTGGAGTGCAAGTCTTGGTCTCTTTTGCCGGCGACCATTCATTTTCTCTTTACAATCCAACATTCAAAAACCCACTTGTTTATAATGTGCATTTTTATGTTTTTAAAGGTAGGCATTGAAATTTTAGAAAGGGCTCTAGGACGTTTTAAAACTTGTCGGTTTTTAAAGGACCACTGAACTTTTGAACGGAACCTGAAAATTTATATGAAAGAGGAATTTTTGATGATCATTTTTTTCAAAATTTCAAATGCAAATATCTCAAAAGGGTTAAACTTTTAAGGGGTAGTGTAAAAGCAAAAAATGATCAACAAAAATTCCTCTTTTATATAAAAATAAATTTTCTGGGTCGATCAAAAGTTTAGTGTTCCTTTAACTGTTTATAACAGACAACTTGCACAAAAATCTTGATTAAAAAATATTGTGTTGAAAAAAGTCCTAGAGCTGTAAAACGAAATTTAGAATCGGAAAATGATAATTCACAAAGCACGATTTTGGAACACTCTTCTATGGACTTTGTTACGATGGATGTTCCAGATGATTTGCCTAAAGTTCGATCTTTGGTATCTTCTTATATAATACGCGTAATGTCTGTGCGTGCTGAATAATTTTGCACCGTGCAATCCAAACTGTGTCACATTGGGGCAAGGGGTGGGTCGACCCACTCTCATGTCGCCACTGGGAGGGGAGGGGGGTCAAATTTTGGCAAACGTGTCGCTTTTGGTAAAAATATACAGCAAAAAACCACAGAGTCCCCCTTATGTTTTGGCCGGCTGGCCAAAAAAAGGTTGTCAAAAAAATCATGAGATTAGCTTTCAAAAAAATTTTTTCACCTTTCACCCCTAGGGCAAAAAACGGTTATATCCGTGAGTATAAACTATCCTCAAATTTATACTCTAGGATATAGAAGCGCCGCTTTGGACCTTCGTCGCTCGGAAGCGATCCGAGCCAGAGCGCCGTAGGTGCTTGGTTCCCAGTTTATATTTGTTATAGTTGACTATTCATAACTTTTATTTTAGCTACCGGATGGAATTTATTGTGAAAATATGACATCGATGTTGCTTCCTTTCAATTTTCCTTCTCGTTTTGAAGCATCTTTCCAATTTACTGATTCCACTGGCAAAACTATTGATACCGTACAGGTCAGCTTTTTTACTAGTGTTAGATCCTGGGCATCGATCTCTTGGCCGAGACGGGATTTTCGGAATATGAGACGGGATTAAGATTTTCGGGACGGGATTTTGTAATTTTTTGTTATTGAATGAAACTTCTGAATCCGAATCTTGCTCATTCGCCAATTGACAGCTAGAAATTTTGTCAAGTAATGCTTTGAACAACAAAATCTGAGAAGCCTTACGCGCTCCAACTTCAAAAATTCACTATTTTTTTTATTAATTTTACCCATTTAGGGATGTAAATTTATCCCGACTCGGGACGGGATTTGAGGTTTGGGACAGCCGGGATCGAATTTCGAGCAAAAATTTCGGAGGGAATCCAAAAAATCCCGGGATTTTTGGGTCGGGATCTAACACTATTTTTTACAACAACAAAAAATGACTACATCTTTAGTTAATGTTCGATCAGGACCAACATATTGTGGCATATTCATTGGACTTTTCAAAAGATCGTGATGTGCCGTTAGTTGGCACAGCTACTTTGGATGCTGGTATAGCTAAAGCGACTATCATTCACGACTTTAATTATGGTAATTGAAGTGTGTTCTATTTTGTATATACAATATTTTACAGGATTACAATATGTGTTGAATCGTAATGCACATGTTTGCCATCAGTCGATGCCAATCGATATCAAAATGGGCGATGTGAAGGTTCAAAATAACACATTTTCTTTGAAAGAACCCGATGAGTTAATACTTGGAATTGCATCACAAGAATTTTATTACGCCGGAAAGGTAAGTACAGTTGACTCTCGCTATGCTACCACTCTGGACGGTCCCCCACGAATACTTTTCTATGTAAAATTCTCTGGGCTAACAATGGAACCTCCAAACATGTGGGAAAAAGTTACCTATTGCAAATTTTTTGATCAATCGAAATCATACTTATAGGTCCTAAAACTCAATATTATGCTCTGCACTACAGATATAGTATTATGTATTAGTCCCCAACCCCTAGTAGAGGAGTCAAGGAAATTTTAAAATCACTCAATTTCTTCGGGAATCGATTCTCCATGTTGAAAAACGAGTATGTATAAGAAATCAGGCGGTTTTGCTTTAATTTGGTCGAGTTATGAGCACTTTTCTCCAAGGAGATACGATTTCTACTCGACTAGTTGGGTATAAATTGGCCGTAACTCGGCCAAAACTGCCTGATTTTCTATACCGTTTTCAACATGGAGAATCGATTTCCGAAGGAATTGAGCGATTTTGAAATTTCCCTGATCCCTCTAGGGGTTGGGGGCTAATACATAATAATATATAAGGTGCTGTATACAGAGCATAATATTGAGTTTCAGGATTTATAAGTATACATGGTCGTATGGCGAGTGAATCAAGATTAGGATTAACTAATTCTGATTTTCCCGCCATACGACCACATAGGGATGCATAAAAAAGATATATAAGGATCCACGTTTCTTTTTGTTTCAATGTACACGTTCCTGATTCAATAAAAAGTTCCTTGGTAGCTAAAATAAAATTTTCGACTACTAGCGGTCACCCAAAATATTTAGTTTGATTTGCAAAATTTGAATGTTGAACGATATGTCTCGAAGAAAAGCCTAGATAACGATGAACATATAGTTATTGAAGTTGATCTTTTGCCTTCGGAATGGAGTTTTGATGGAAATAATGGACATTTATTGCACTCTGTTACTCAATATTATAAGGTATCTCGCTGTTAAAAAAATCATGATTGGTGTAAACTTTTTAAGAACAAAACTGGTGTGATCCGTAAAACAATTTTACGCATGTCTAATTTTGTCAACAACACAATAATCGGTACATCATGGAACAAATATAATATTGAGCCATGTATTGAAACGAGTGAGAACAACCTGTTCTATATTCTTTTGAATAAAAGTAAGTTTGGGCTATTGTGTTCAAGGGGGGGGGGGGGGTTACCTCAGGACTAAAAATCGAAAAAAATTTTTAAATGACATATTTAGGGGTAATTTTATGCGGAAAATCGTTTGCTCGCATTCCCGAAGCGTGAAAACCTTTATTTGACCCTTAAAAATTGAACAATACGTATTTTTACCCATACTTTCACATTTATTGACTTTAAACTTAATTTTTTGCTGATTTTTAAGGGTCAAACAAAGGGTTTCACGCTTCAGGAATGCGCGCAATCGATTTTTCGCATAAAATACCCCTAAATATGTCATTTTTAAAACATTTAAAAAAATTTCTTTTTAACCTGGGGTGACTCTTCTGATCCACAATAGCTCCGTAAGTTTTACAAAAATTAAAAAACTTTATTTTTACAGTAAATATGACTGGTGTACGGCATAGTGGTTATGAAAACGTTGCGAGCTCTATAGTTGAAGCTGTTGCTAAAGCTGGAAATGTTTCTTTGTTACGAGTAGCTCATCCTTTGGTATGTTTTGTGAAATTTTGTGTACGTCTAATTCATTTCTGTTTTATTTTAGCTCAAAAAGTATGGTGATGGTGTAATGGCAATTTTCTTGTTAGCCGACAAGTCAAAAGTCTCCCAACCTACAAAAACTGTATATTTTAAGGTAGTTTTTGTAAAATTATGCTCTCGCATCTATACCGAATATTTTAAAGGAAGAATTAAGTGTGGATGAAGTTGTGGCTAATTTAAATAAAACCGTTTCAACAAGTGCAATTCCTGTCAGTGTTATAACTGAAGACTTAAAATCGATTGTAAGTTGATTTTTTTGGTTAAATTTTGGTACTACAGAGCGTTCAAGATGAATATAGCATCCATCTCTAAAACCATAAATTCTATTTTGATGGTCGATCACACGTTGTATAATAGAGGGGATCTGGGAGTTTTTCTAGGAAAATTTTTTATTGAGGCTGCGTTCAAGCATGTCAAAAAAGTTGTCAAAAAGTTATGACAAAGTTGTCCAAAAAAGTTTAACTGCCTGATTTTCAATAAAATCGTGTTTATTGAAACGATTGGTCATGAAGTATAAAGTCAGGTAACAAATTTTATGCTTCATGAGCAATCGTTTCAATGAGCGGGTCCCGTTACTGCATAAGTGAGATGTTTGAAATCTACGCCTAAAAATACCCATAAGGGGTCATTTCCGTCGAAATCTACACAAAAACAAATCGCGACATAAAGTGTCCCCCAATCCGAAATAGTACCAAAATTTCTCTACAACAAGCCCCACTATTGAATTTTTAGGAGTTTCACATCACCGAATTTGGAATTCTTCCTGACCATTATACTCCACCAGCTCCGACACCACATTTTCAACCCGGTTACAGTGGAAGTTCTATGTTTATACTGGGCTTATTCATGTTCATTTTCGGTGTGAGTGGAACGGTCGGAGCTTATGTTTTTTATCAGCGAAGGAGAACAATTTCTGGAATTGCCTATCAAGTTTTCGAATAAATCTTTTATGCTCACATTGACACTTATTTTTCTTTCACTTCTATTTTCGTGATATTTTTATCTTTTTGATTTGAAAAATTCAATTAGAGTCGTGTGGAATCTCCTTTAGTTTTGTTTTTGAAATGATTGATTTTACAGGGTACCCTGTAAAATCAACCAAAAAAGTGGAATTTTCGTGATTTTTTCATGAATTTTGAAGACGAAAATTTTTATTAAAAATGACCTGCATAGGGGTAATTTGCGGGGGAATTGATTGCGCGCACTCCCAAAGCATAAAACGCTTCCTTGTGCCTGATTCAGATAGCGTGTTGTAACAAGGCTACCTAAAAGACCCAAACCCCGCGGGTCTCGGCTCTTCGATGGGTGTCGAGGCCCCCAAGGGGCTTTTGGGTGCCGGCCCCTTTTCGACCCCTACCTACATTCATCTTTTAAAGCTTTGTTCTAGAATTTAATAATACGGGATTTTAGAAAGTTTGTGTATATACTTCATCTTTGTTCCTTTTGTATATTTGTTGATTTATTTGATAAATAAAAATATTCCTGATTTATCGATTTTTCAGCATTAAGAATTTATCTAACTTTTTGTTTCTCCAACGGATTTTCTCCAACTTTTTTTTAAAATTTTAACTTATTTTCACTAAAAATGTCCCAAATTTTCCATTTTCTTCAAAATCCATCATTTTTCAACAAGAATCGTCATTTTATGAGCATTCTCAGCTAACAAAATAAGCGTTATCCATACAAAAAAGTTGGAGAAAACCCGTTGGAGAAAAAGTTGGACAACATCCTAATGCCGATTTTTCTTTTAAAAAGTTTCGTTACTCTATATTTACTTTCAAATGTTACTGTTTTAAAGAGTCCACAAAAGTTTTGTGTTAAAAAAGGAAAATTTGTTTAAAAAATGGAAAATTTTGGCCGAAAATATATTTTTTTGTGAAAATATAAGGGGGAAAAATTCAATTTTTTCAGCAATGTGAAGTGAGAGCTTCCCATGCTCCCTTATTACGTCACCGATAGATGTCAATATATAAAATTACCCTTAGAGGGGTCAATTCCAGATGATGAAAAAATTTTTGTTCGAAAAATTTCACGTTCAGTGGGATACCTAATCGATACGGTTTCTAAAAGTTATGACGATTTTACTGAAACTTATCCCAACTTCAAAAGATGGAACTCGTAACCATTAAAATCTTTTTGATCCATTATTTTATATTTTTTCAAGCAATAATAGCAGAAAAAAATTGAGTATGCTTTTCGGCTAAAATCTCATAGAAAAAAAGTTATGTTGATTTTGCTTAAAAGCTGGTGTTGACTTTTTCAACATTCAAGCACATGTGCCATCCGAAATAGTACCGAGTTTTTTTATTAAGGATTCCATAAAAATTAAAAGTTCGATCTTTTTAGTAAAAATGGCAAAGAATCTCAAATCAGTCTCTGAAAAAGCTTTACAATATGTCGAAAAAGCTAGCAGAATTCGCCTACAGGATCTGAGAGACAATCCAGGAGCACGCGTGGCGGTAAGTTATTAGTGAAATATCCATAAGGATCGGCACAGGTTTGCACATTCTATTGTACGACGGCCCCACAAGCTATCGTACGATCGTAAAATTAACGTAAAAGTACGATGAAATCGCCACAGGCTATCGTACGACGCAGTACGATGGCATCGTACGAAATTTTGTCGTACTCGTACGATAGCTTGTGGCTATTTCGTCCGTCGTATGAGAGTATTTTACACTCGTACGATAGCTTGTGCCGACCCTAATAGATCATGTATTTTTTTTAAATGATCAACGGGGCAAAAGTTCGGGGACAGACCGACAGAGGTTCGGAGACACTACTCCTGTTGGATTTTGCGTTCTTTGTATTGAAAACACCGAAAAAAAACAAAATCTGACAGTGGTAGTGTCCTTAAATTTTTGTCGGTTGTTCCCGAACTTTTGCCCCCTGATAATAAAAAATGTGAAGAGAAAACTTTTGAATTTGAAAACTTTTCTAACCAAATTATTCTTAGATTTTTTGTGTAATGTTGGGCAAAAATTAATCTAACATTTTTAAAATGAATAATTGCACTATTTTAAGTACTAGGGGGAGGGGCTAAAGTATCTGACATGATGGCCAAAAGTTTCCGAATTTTGTTCAAAATTTTTCGACACGGTGGCCAAAATTTTCCGAAATAAGATCCACGTATTTTTCATTACTAGTAGATGAAAAATACATTGATCGTATTTCGAAAACTTTAGACCATCATTTCGGATATTTTAACCCCTTCTCCTAGTGGATAAATTCTATGTTCTGCTTCAATTTCATACACTTCTATTTCATAAACTTCTATTCTATCTTTTTAGGGAAGACAAGTGAAAAAATGGCATAATCAAGCTGGGCATACAATTGGACAACTACAACGAGCAGCTAAACCACCATTGGGTTGGATATGGGGAGATTGGTTCAAGCCATGGCAGAGAGTCTTTCCTGGTGAAGAGCATTTCAATGGAGATATCAAGTAAGTTTATAATTGTACGCTATGGACCAGTTATGCTAACGGCTCACATTTTGAACAATCACATGTTATTAAACTTTACTCGAAACAGTGTTAGGGAAGTGTTTTTACTCTTCGGGAGTGCGTTTATTGGGTTCCTCGTTAAAAATTACGCTACGGGGTCATTTTCCAAAAAAAATTTTCAAATTTTTTTCAAGTCAGACTTAAATAGCCCCTACTTTTTATTACGCATTAGTATTGTGTGAATTTTTAGCCTACGCCGAGAATATATTCCAATCTCTCTGTTAGAACTTCAACGTATGATCGATTTGCGACGATTGGATACAAGCCGACTGATCGACATATCTGGATTGTGTGGTACAAAACTATTCGCTTTTCGTCCCGAACAAAGGCAATTTGGTATTCATCTAACAGGCGAGGTTCGTTCACATTTTCGGCTTATTGAAAAGGAAAAGCATTACAGCTTACTGTAGGCACGTGTCATTATGTTGGCGCCTTTGTTGATTGGATTATACAAGGCTATTGCTTTCATATTACTACAGGGTGAGCTAAAAATCCGTACTTTTGCGTTTTTTGGCGAAAATTGTTTCAAAAATTACCTATAAGGAGTATTTTTATGCGAGAAATCGATTGCGCGCATCGAAAAACCTTGAAAACGCATCTCAAACTAACAAAAAAGTAATTTCGATAATCTTCTGTAATCCTTGAAAATACGACAATTTGATATTCTCGTTCTGGGAAGCGTTTTTAAGGTTTTTAGATGCGTGCAATTGATTTCTCACATGAAAATACCCCTTATAGATAATTTTTGAAAAAATTTTCACCAAAAAACGCAAAAGTATGATTTTTTTGGCTCACCCTGTAGAAATTATTCGTTTTAATTTTGTTGTTAACATATGTGTCTATTTGAAAAAGCTTAGATTTATTCACATTTTTAGGGCGCCGAGATATTTGCCGCCAAAATCAACCTGGAAGTGCAATGGGCCGATCAAACAACTATTGCAGCCGTGGAACGCGCCGGTGGACGAATAAGGACCGCCTACTATGATCTCGAAAGTCTTCGGGCAGCTGTTGATCCCGAGAAGTGGTTTCGATCAGGAAAACCGATACCACCTAGAAAATATCCACCTCATACCTTGATGCCTTATTATATAGATCCAAATAATAGAGGGTGAGTCATCAGGGTTTTCACGCTTTGGGAGTGCTTGCAATCGATTTCTCGCATAAAATTATCCCTAAAGATTCATTTTGGAGAAAAAATTTTCACCAAAAAATACTCAAATGGAGGTTTTTTGGAACACCCTGTATTGGAGGGATTTTGTTTCTTCTCTAAAAAAGAAAAATTGTATATTAACACATTGAGTTCTTTTAGCTACTTGGCTAAACCCGAAGATATAGCGAAGAGTGAACAACCCCTAGCAGAAATCGTTGGATATCAAAGGCAGGTGGACCCTTCTGATGAAGAGAACTGGCAACGAGAACAGAAGAACCCAAAACAAGTGTTCTTAGGCTTGGAACCTGGGTCCATTGTAAGCTTGGAAGATCGAAAAGTATTTGTGCCGACTCATCCCGTATTGACCGAATATTACAACGGAGAGCCATTGGCAGATCATCTTCGTTAAGTATAAATGTTTATTGCTCTTTCCGGCCAGAGATTTACGTCATTGACCATCATCGGTCATTCAGCATTGCAACAAAGCGCTTTTCGTTTAACAAGTATTAATAAATTACTCGCAAGAAATGTTGCGATCTCTGGCCAGATAGCTGTTGTTCTTGTTATTTAGATTGTTATTATTCTTATAGATTTTTGCGTATATTTTATCCTAATTCAATAAAAAATTGGGAGCTACTTAGGCTCTTTCCATTGAACATGGTCTAAAATCGAAAAATTTTATTTATGTACTCGGGGGGGGGGGGAGGATTCGAACATAAGCCATTATGATCTGGGTCAAAACGGTGTATGCCATAGGATTCAGCTCATGGTGACGAGCAAAACGAGTACCATATCATGGGGGTTCGTATCATAGGTGGACAAACAGCGGGGGAGAGAGGAGTCTGGTGCTAGGTTGGATCTAAAATTTTAAAAAATTTGCCTTGGTCCCCTCTTATGTTTTTTTTAAAAACATTTTTAAAAAATTTTGAGAACCAAAAAAAAAGAACCAACCCGGCCACTCCTATGCCGGGTTGGTCCTACTTTTTGCCGGATTGGTTGGGGGGGGGGCGAGACTCCCCCCTTTGTCCATGTGTGGTTCGTATCCATATGACCGGAGTGGTTAAAGCTCTAGAATGGGTGTCCCGGAAATCGAAACTGGGCCTTCAAACTTAAAGTCTGTGATGCTATTCACTAGGACATGCTTCTGGAGCTTTTTCTCCGTGAAACAGACTTTATAGAGTTATTCTAGTGAAAATTAAAAAAATAGCTCGAAAATCCCAAAATTGCCCTTTTTTGGGACACTCAGGGAAAATTTTATTTTTTGAAATTTTCTCAAAAATGATTCTATTAGGGGTAATTTTATGCGTGAAACACGTTGACGATGTCATTTTTGCGTGAAAACGCTTCCATTTTTTAGAAAATCGAATTTTTTGCATATTAGCTTTTTCGAGTATATACTTTCTTTGTCTTCAATGATTCTTATACCATATTTTTGAATCGATTTACGCAAAAATAACATTGCCAACGTGTTTCCCGCATAAAATTACTCCTAAAAGGGTCATTTTTGAGAAAATTTCGAAAATAAAATGTTTCGAATTTAGACCACGTTCAATTAGGGGTATAAGAGCCGAAAATTTATGAATGGTAGTTCAAACAAATTTATGATTAATTGATATGCGAACATATAAAGCACCTGAGAAATAGTAAGATCACAAGTATACACACAATATTAAAGATAGAGGATCTAGAAATTGAGTTGGTGGTAAAAATTTACACAGAAAAATGGCTGAATGAAAGATTACAAATTTCCAACAAAATGTAAAGTATATAAAAGTTCAAATTATTTTATTGTAGCACCATATTCCGAAGCTCGGAAATTCTTGCTTCAAACAGCCTTAACCTTTCTTGCATACGTTGTCTTTCTTGTTCGGCTCGTTCTGCATCGAATTCTAATTTGGCTACACCAGTCAGAATCGTCTTGTTGATTCGGCCTTTCAGCTTAACACATACTCCATTGAAAATCAAGTCGCTCTCAAATTCTACCTAAAATATTTTTTGTGCCATTGTGACAAGGGGGCAAATTTGGCACCATTGTCACAATGAAAAATTTATGTGCATGCTTTGTGCACGAAATTCACATATTTTTGACAAGGATTGTCATTTTTGTCAACTTGTACATTCCTAATTGTAAATAAGTACCCCCAGAATTTATATAACGAAAAAAACAGTTATTTCGATCAGGGAATCGAACCCTCGGCCTTTTAAAGCACATTACCACTGAACTATGAAGGACAAAATTTTCATTTTTACAATTCAATTTTATATAACATACCTCAGTTTCATGAGAATGCATGGTGCTTAGGGATAAATCCAA
>JAQGBS010004184.1:0-10584 GCA_034698545.1 Acrobeloides obliquus
GAAATTTCTGGAAGCAGCAGAAAAAGGAGATCGTCCAACTTTGATCTCTTCTCTCAGTCAGGTTTTTTTAAAATTATGACCACTAAATTATGTTTAACAAGAAGAACGTGCCATTGAACATCAATGCAGTTGATGCTATGGGAAGGACCGCATTGGAGGTAGCCGTCGATAATGAAAATGTTGAAATTGTTGACTTATTGTTGAGGCAGGAAGGAATTCGAATCGGCAACGCACTTTTGTGTGCTGTTCGAGGTGTTGATTTTAAAAAAAAGTTTCGGTACTACTAAGGATTAGCGAGCCCACTAGGCGTGAATTTTTTTTCAAAAAATTTTTTAGCTTTTTTCTTTGAAAATGACCTCTCTAGGGGCAAAAACATGCGGGTCGATTGCGCACATTTTCGAACCTTGGAAATGCTTCCTTGACCCTGATTCAGGGAATAGGAGGTTCAGGAATTGTATTGAAAGTTCTTCAATCGCTTTATTCATCTTCTTGATTGTTTGTTGAATGACTTCAATGGTAATTTGTTTGGTGAATGATTTCGTTTTATAGATTTTCATAGGCATCCCTGCGTGGTCGTATTTGGCGGGAAAAAACTCGTTTTCATTTTTTTGTTAATGCGCGCAATCGATTTCCCGCATAAAGTTACCCCTAGAGAGGTCATTTAAAGAAAAAAATTAAAATTTTTTTTGAAAAATTCATTTCACTAATCTTGGACTCACTAATCCTTAGTAGTACCAAAAAGTTTTTATACAAAAATTTTAGAAGGTGTATATAAGCTGGTTGAAATGTTAGTTAGCCATCCCAGTATAAGTAAGATAGATTGATATTAATTGAATTTGTGCGTGTATTTTTTTCTAGCTAAAGATATACTTGGTGATGGGTGGAGCGGCTATCTCGATCCGAGTGAAACAGCAACATCTGAGTATTCTAGGTAAATCTTGGCTTACAAGGGAAACACAAGGTCTGCCACAAAAATTTTTTACCGAAACCAAGCGTAAGAGATAGGGGCAGCTCAAAATGGTATAATATGTCAAAATTTTGATCGTTTTCATCGAGATAAAAAAATTAAGTTATGATACAAAAACAAATCGACGCAACAGGAAGTTGAACCTGTACCCCTCCCCCTATTGTGTGTAGTAGCTCCACTCTTTTTAGTGACATATCTCCGATCATTTTGGCAGCTCATCTCAACCGATTCGAAATTCTTCAAATGCTGCTCCACAAAGATGCGACTATTGAACGCCCTCATAAACATTCATGTTAGTCTGTCACTTTAAATGTTATTAAATTTCTGTTTTAGGCACATGTGATTTCTGCGATCTAAGGTAATAAGATTTGCACGATGAAAATTATTAAAAGGCTAGAGTCAAATCTAGTTTTTTAACACGAGAATACTCTTTCAATATTTTGGTATATTTGGGTGTTTTTGACCATACTTAAAAATTTCCACAAAAATTTTTTCAAAAAAGTGCTATGAGTACCAAATATAGGCACTATAAATTTCGCCACGTTACCAAAAAACTATAACTTTCGCCACATTCGTGTCAATATACATATTTATTGCAAATCAGGCAACTCAATTAGTCTGAAATTAATACATTTATTGACACGAAAGTGTCGAAGGGACCAGATTTTGTATTTGTTGAGGCACGAAATTTGATTCGAAACTTCCCCATTCGTTAATCTCACTTTATAAATTCAAGGGCCAGTCCTTGCCTCAGACAGCAGCTGCTGCGTAGCCCAATTAGCTGCTGCGTGTCCAAACAGCAGCTGCGCCGCAGCGCGCTGCATGGACCAAACAGCTAGTCCACGCAGCAGCTGCGTACAGCGTGCAGCTACTGTCTGAGGCAAGGACTGGCCCCAAGTCACAGCGCAGTCAAACCGTTTAACGCAATCTTTGAATGCTCAAGAAAGTGTCTCTTAAAGAGTATTTCCGTGTTAAATCAAGCCCAAGTAAAAGCAAATTCAGATTGTTGTTTAGCCGTCTGAATGATTCGTTGCACCATTCCTTAAAGAGAATCAATGTTTATCGGGCGCTAGCCAGCCCTGCTTGGATGTCACTTACGAGGTTGAGTTTGGAGCCATCCAGATATTACGTTATCATGTTGGGGGGAGGGGGATCAGCGGTCATCCCTTCCCACAAAAAATTGATAACGCTAGCATACATGGGCAAGGGATAGGATCAGAGACCAAAAATGCGAATTGGGTTTATTACCCATTTCACATTTTTCACATAAAATCTCAATTTTTTTCGCGCTCGGCTCAAAAAAATGGGTACTTAATTTTTTGCGAATGTGGCGAAATGAGAGGGAGATCATGTCTCCCTTCTTGCCCACGTATGAACGCTAATACCTTTTTGATAACATGAGGGAGGGGGTAAAAAATCCGAAAAAATTGATAACGTAACATCTGGACAGCCTCTTTTCAGATTTGGTGAAAAAAGATATATTTTTTTCAGCTCAGATCCAATTCTCAGTGCATTCAAATTAAGCTGGGAGCTTCAGAATTTAGCAAAACTCGAACATGAGTTTAAAGATGCCTATCTGGAAGTAAGCTTAGGCTGCGTTCAAGCATGTCAACAAAGTTGTCACAAAATTCTCAAAAAAGTCTAACTTTGCCTGATTTTCAATAAAATCGTGTTTATTGAAACAATTGGTGATGAAGCATAAAATATGGCAACAAATTTTTTGCTTTTCGATCAATAAAATTTTATGCTTCATGACCAATCGTGTTGGGATTTTATCCAGATTTCCCCGGGGGAATTCTGGCGAAATCTTTTTTTGGCCGGGGAAATCTTTTTCCACCCAGAATTACTTAGTTTTAAACTTTTCACTCTCTCAAACTTGCCTCGGTGGTGCAGTGGCAAAGCAGAGGCTTCGTGGACACAAAGTATCGGGTTCGAATCCCGCTTGGAGCCAGTTTGGTTCTAAATTTGCCAATATAGAAATAAATTGCTTCAAGCGGGACACCGCGACTTTGTGGCCACAAAGCCTCTGCTTTGCCACTACACCATCGAGGCAAGTTTGAGGAAGAGAAAATTTTAAAATTAAGTAATTCCGGCGAAAGGATTTCTCCAGAATTCCCCGGATAATCCAATTTCCCCCCGGGACCGGATAATTCTATTTCCCAACCCTGATCGTGTTAATAAACACGATGTTAGTGAAAATCAGGCAAAGTTAGACTTTTTTGACATGATTGAACACAGTCTTATGAAGAGGATTGTGTTTAGCACTTTCAACACGAAAAGTTTAGCTATCCGAACAATGCAAAGAATTCGCGTGCGACCTTTTATCGCAATGCCGAAGCAGTGAAGAAGTGATTGCTGTCCTAAACAAAGAGGACAACGCGAACGACGATAACATCGACATTTGTGCCTCGAAGCTGAGCTTGTCACGCTTGAAACTCGCTATAAAATATGAACAAAAAACAGTTGATCAAGCTACTATAAACATGTGTGTATAAGATATTTGTTTTAGTTTGTCTCACATCCACATTGCCAACAATTGTTGACTTCTATCTGGTATGAAGGTTTTCCTGGAAGGCAGGAGCGTGGATCCATTTGGAACTTTATCTTAATCCTCGTCTTAATCTTTCTATGGCCTATCTTAGCCCTATGCTATATCGTAGCCCCAAAATCTTCTGTTGGAAGGATAGTGCGAAGTCCATTCATGAAATTTCTGTACTACAGTATTTCGTTTGGTTGCTTCCTATTATTACTAACTCTGGTTACCTTTGAAGGATATCGCGATGAAAAGGTTGGTTTGATAATTTCAAAAAATTCCGTGCTTCGAAGTTCGAGCATTCGATTGGACAAAGGTTTTTTGGAAGTATATCTCGGCCATTTTGAGAAGGCTTTTTCGATAATTTGTAAAGGATCATTCCAGTGGAGAAAAAGTTGCCGCTTTTGTTGATATTCGGAAAGTTCATGAAAAATGGAGCATTTTTTGTTTTTACGGCATGTTTGGAATCGTTGTAGTTTTCGAGATAAATGCGTTTGAATTTGTTACAAGCTCTTTGTTGTAATGTAATACACAAACTTTTTTGAATTTTTTGCGGAAAATCAATTTTTGCAACGATTGTTTAAATTTTCATAAAATGAACATTGTAGCAATTTCTATAGCTAAATGAGACGAACAAAATGATACCAAAATTATCCAATTTGAACATTGTTTTGGGTTATTGAAACGAAAATCCTGATTCATGTTTTCATTTCAATAACCCAAAACAATTTTCAAATTAGATAATTTTGGTATCATTTTGTTCGTCTCATCTAGCATAAAAATTGCTACAATGTTCATTTTATGAAAGTTTAAAAAATCGATGCAGAAATCGATTTTTTCGCAAAAAATTTAAACAGTTTGTGTATTACAACGAAGAGCTTGTACATAAATTCAAATTTCAAACGCAATTATCTCGAAAACTACAACAATTCAGAAAACAAAAATTTTACCCTAGTGGGGAATCGAACCTGCGGGCGCAACGGCTTTCTTATTCACTGTACTATGGAGTACCCACTCTGTGTTAACTTTCAGGGGGAATTTCATGCGAAGACAAATTTAGGGCGAGATCAAAGGAGGTGGTGAAACTCGTGCTTCAGACCGAGGCCCACCAGCTACTGTAATTGAGATGTTGATATTTATATGGGTTATTGGTAAGTAAGGGGTCCGCGCTATCCAACGCTAATTGTCGAAAATTTCAGAGCTACTACACAAGAGGAGGGGACGAAAATTTTTTGAAAATGATCTCTCTAGGGGTAAAAACATGCGGGGAATCCGAATTTGACATTTATAAAATTCCTCGAATTCAAGAAAAGCTGTATATCGACGCGAAAATTCGAGAAAATCATTTGTTAATTGGATTAAATCATTGGTTAACTATAATATTGCAAAAAGTTTGAGCTTAACAGTTGTTTTTAGGCCAAAATATGTTATCGAGTTTTCGCGTCGATATACACAGTTTGTTTTGAATCTGAGAAATTTTCTAAATGTCAAATTCGGATCCCCCGCACATTTTTAGATCATTTTTAGGCAAAAATCGCATCTTTGCGACTTTTCGCTTCAATACACAATACGCCTTCCCTGAATCAGGATAGCGTTTTTTCGTTTCGAAAATTTCAAATTCGGATTCCCTCATTAGCGTGTCATCTAGATTTGGTTTCCGGCAGATAGCGTTAGCGCGGACGCTAATAACAAAATCATTATAAACTACTGTTTTAGGGATGCTATGGTCTGAAGTGAAGCAAATCTGTAAGTGTTTTTTAGCCAGCTATATGTCATGTTTAATTAAGGGGAAGAAGGATTCATTCGTTACGTGTATCAATGGTGGAATTGGTAAGATTTTGGGCTCACAGTTCTCTCTAAGGCCTTATTTTTTTCTTGAAAAAATTGTTTTATAGGCTAGACGGCTTGATGATGATCTTTTATTTGTGCACTATTTCATTACGGTAAATTGTGATCATCTGAGAAAGAATCAAAACAATTCTTATAGACTTAGTGCCTACTGGATCTATGTAATCAACAATGAAGACAACCATGTCACTCGACGATATGTGATTCGAACCCACTGGGATGCCTATGAGCCCATGCTTGTTAGCGAAGCACTTTTTGCGGTTGGAAATGTGTTCAGCTTTGCGCGAATCATCTATCTCTTCAACTTGTCCTCTTATCTCGGTCCTTTGCAGGCAAGCTTATCTGGAAAAATTTCATACTTTTGTTCAGATCTCGCTAGGTTGTATGCTAATCGATGTTGCCAAGTTTTGTTTCATTTTCGCTCTGATCATTTCTTCGTTTTCGAGTAAGCCAGAATTTCGAAAATAATTTTTATGTATTTTAGTTGGTCTTGCTCAGTTGTACTGGTATTATGATCCGTAAGTTCTTCGTAAGGCTTTTTATCAAGCGTTCTCAATATTTTTCAGTTATACGCCCGTCTGCATCACTCCTGACAATTGTCGAATGGAGGCTAACGCATTTTCATCGTAAGAGTTCGCTTAGAGTGTGCGCTAGCAGTCGTGAAACGCATTTCACGACGATTTCCCGACGCTAGCCGTCCGGAAACGGGTTGAATTTGCCTGAACATTGACATGAAAATCCTTTACATTTTTAAAAATATGCTTAATTATTGGGTGTATTTAAAAAAGAAAGACAGCATTCTTTATATAGCTCGACGAGACGAACAAAACGACACCAAATTTATCCAATTTGATAATTGTTTTGGGTTATCGAAACGAAGACTCTGATTCAGGGTTTTCGTTTCAATAACCCAAAACAATGATCAAATTGGATAAATTTTGTGCCGTTTTGTTCGTCTTGTCGAGTATAAAATTTAAAAATATTTTCTTGAAGTGAAAGCTTGTTAAAATGGAATAAATTCTTTATTCAAACGTTTATTCACCTAAATCGCTCTCAAAGTGCTGACCGAAATGGCTTTGATCAAAGTAGTACAGGGTGGCCCAAAAGTTCTCGCTCTAATCTTGTTATGTATATATTTGTAATATTTAATAACAAATTTTATTTAAAACCTAACAAAAATAGTAATAACAACAAAATTCAACTATTTATTTTCAAAATGGCCACCTTGTGCATCAATGCACTTCTTCAAACGCTTCGGGAAGTCGTCTACAGCTCGATCAATGACTTCTTGAGGTATAGCGTTCCATGCGTTAACCAAACTTTTCTTCAGCGCTTCGATCGACTGATGGGGTTTTGAACATGCTTCGTTTTCCAAATACTCCATAATGAGAAGTCCTCCACACTTAAATCGGGCGAATTCGGTGGCCATTCTCCATTGTTTCGCTTCGGGCTGATGTCGACTTCGATGCATTCAGGGAAGATATCTCTGACCAAATCTCGAATTTCTTTTGCTCGGTGTGATGGAGCGTCTGGTCTGGTAACCACTTTTTCCTTGCTCAAAAAGACGAATAATACCTCCTCGGAACTCCATGCTAAAAAAATCGATTATAGATCAAAAATCAAATAAAACCATTAAAATATATACATAACAAGATTAGGACGGGAACTTTTGAGCCACCCTGTAGTAAAAGTCCAAAGCTCGTTTTCGAGATGGAAGACAAAAGCCGTTCCGAAATCCGGCACGTTACCAATTAATTTTATAAAGTGTAACAAACTCAGAGAATTCGTGTCAATACACGAAACAATTCAAACTACAATTAGTGAAAAGGTAAAACATGAATAAAGCAAAGTTTTAACATTATAACGAAAAACAATACAGCATACAATTAAGAAAAAAGGTCAAAGGATGTACAAAATATGAAATGAGCTATAAAGAATGCCGTCTTTGTTTGTTTAAATACACCCAATAATTAAACGTATTTTAAAAAAATGTAAAATTCAGAGTTTTCGTGTCAATATTAAACCCGTTTCCGGACAATTTCTGGACGCCGTCTGGACAGCTAGCGTCCGGAAATCGTCGTGAAATGCGTTTCACGACTGCTAGCGCGCACCCTTACCGATCATGCCTTACTCATAATTGTTTTTATAGAATTGCCCATTCTTATATGACATTGCTTTGGTAAATTTTACAATCAATAAAAAGTAGTATTTTCCCTAGGTCACTATTCTCAATAACTAAGGTTGAAGATACTGATGTCGCAGAAAACCATTATTTGACTCAATGGGTTGGAAGAGGTATACTTTATTGTAATAAATCAAAATTCAGGGTTTTCGTGTCAATATTCAGTCAAATTCAAACGCGTCGTGAAATGCGTTTCATGACTGCTAACATGAGTCTTGATTGTGTATGTCAGCTCATCCACCAAACTTGAAAATGTTTACATGTTTTTAACTACTTTGAATTGTTTCAACGCCAGAGCTTTAGGAATGTTCATCATGTACCATGTGACTTCAATTATAATTCTATTGAACATCCTCATTGCAATGATGAGCCACTCCTTTCAAACAATTAACGATGCTTCTGATCTTGAGTGGAAATTTCATCGAACAAAATTGTGGATGGCCCATTTCGATGAAGGGTCTAGGTATGGCTTTTTGTTGTGTTGTCCTAAGGTTCTCGGACTTCACTTTTTTCAACTGCAAAAGGTGAAGTCCGAGAACTTTTGGATCAACCTAATACATTTTATACAACTTTTTTCCAGTTTACCTCCACCGTTCAATATTATTGTAACGCCAAAAACCATTTACTACACTTTTATTGGTTTTATGAATACGATTCGTTGGCTCTTTGGACGATATAATTATTCAAAAACGAGGAATCGGGCCACAATTCGCGTATGTTTTTAGCGCCTGCTCAAGGAATTTAAACCATAGATCACCAAGGGGGATACAATACCCCCTCTCCTTGGTGATCTTTTTGGAACACCTTGTATAATAATTGAACGACCCCCAACAACTTTTCAACATAGAAGAACAGTCTCTCTTTTAGCGCCCAGGATATAGTCGAAAAGCGAAAGAGCTTGAGAAAGCAAATAAGGAGGAACTTGACATAATGAAGCCATTAACATATAGCGACATCATTCAGCGCCTTGTTTCGCGGTTTATTCACCAATCAAAGAAGGACATGAAAGTAAACGACGACGATTTGAGTGAAATCAAGCAAGACATTAGCAGTCTACGGTAAATTTCAATTTCAAATTTTTTTAAACATTTGAATTTAGCTATGAACTACGTGATGATAGACGCAAAGAAATCGTGCGCTCTTCGAGTCACATCAATGCTGTGAAAAAGGACATTTTGTAAGAATGATCGGAGCTACTGTCAGCTCTTATACCCCTATTGAACGTGGTCTAAAATCGAAAAATTTTATTTTTCGAAATTTTCTCAAAAATCACCACCTTATTAGGGGTAATTTTATGCGGGAAAAAATCAATTGCGCACATTTTCTAAGCATGAAAAATTATCTTGACCCTGATTCAGGGAATGGAGTTGGTGTACGGACGAAAAAAGAAATTTTTCGATTTTCGCGTCAATACACCAACTCCATTCCCTGAATCAGGAGTCAAAATAATTTTTTCATGCTTAGAAAATGTGCGCAATCGATTCCCGCATAAAATTACCCTCAGATTAGTGCTGCCATTTTTGATTATTTCTAAGCATTTTTGCTTATTTTGAGACCACGTTCATGGAGTCTAAGAGCCGAAGTAGCTCTAAATGATCTTGCTTGGGTAGATTTATAATATTTTTTAAGACGAACGATGAGCTCTTCAATTTATGCGCCTTTGCCAAGAAGTCGAGTGCTACCCAAAACGAGTGTTACCGAAGAAAGTGATTGTTTCTATGATGGAGATAGTGATTTAAGGTAATCTTGTGAACTTATTATATTTTCACAAAAATTTCATCTCATCTTTTCTCTTAAACACTAATTTTTAGAAGCCAACCTGACTTCCAATCTATGGACCTTGCCTATGTGGACATGGATAATCCATCAGATGACTCTAAACTACAATTACAAGTTCCAGACTCTCCGGCTATGCAACCCATTTATCGCTCTCGTCCTGCTTCGACTTCGACTAAAAACGAACCTGAAATTTCCGGTTCATTGAACATTTCTATTGGCCCGAGTGGATGTGAAAACACTATCGAATTGGAAGAGCCAAACACACCGGAGGATTTGGAGGATGAACCAACTTCGTTGGAAGCTTTGCAGAAATTGCGTGAGTCGATGAATGAACGTATTGACCAGTTGATGACTCAACTCATAACCATGAAGGCAGCTAATAAAGCACCACTACAAATTGATATCGAAAAAAGCGCAGTGGATCGTCGGAGCTCTATGAAACATCCCACTACGCCAAAAACACCAAGAACATCTCAATCACCGGCACGGGTTTCTTTTCAAGAAGATTCCAAAGTTATAGATAAGTGAGATAAATACAGTTTACAGTGCTGTAGTCAGAAGGTAAAGGGAGTAATTACTCCCTGGACTGGAAAAAATCATAAGGGACCCCCGGGGCTATTGTGGATCAGGGGGTCACCCCAGGATCAAAAATCGCAAAAAATTTTTCCTAAAATTTCCTTTTTTTAGTGACTTTCAGGGTCACCAAAATTACCCCCTCCTGGGAAAGATCCTGGCTACGGCACTGTCAGTTTAATTGTTATGGGAAAATATTATTTATTAATTGAAGTCATGGTTACAGGGTGAGCCAAAAAAACGTACTTTTGCGTTTTTTGACAAAAATTTTTCAAAAATCGCATCAAAATACCCCTTATGGGTGATTTTTGTAAAAAAAATTTTGAAAAATTTTCACCATAAAAAGCAAAGTACGATTTTTTTGGCTCACCCTGTAAAACAAACAAAGTATCACAAATATAACCTGTATAAAGTTATGTAGCTATAAGGAATAGTCGAACTTCGTTTAGCTATATGGCATACAGTCGAACCTCGTTATAGCGCCACTCTCCCTCCAACTCGATATAGCGCCACCCCTGTAATTCAAATATACCAAAATTCGCATATTTCATGACCTCGATATAGCGTTATAACGAGGTTCGACTGCATAAATCTACTAGACAATTGTTATGGCTATTAAGATCTGCGTTGGCCTTCCTTTTTGGTACGATCTTCTAGCTTATCCAAAACTAGGTTGGCACATGTAGGTAGACGAGAACCAGG
>JAQGBS010004185.1:0-10584 GCA_034698545.1 Acrobeloides obliquus
TTTTTAAAAAGTAGAAAAAATCTCTGATAAATTTTGTAAAAATTCTATTCCATTGCAATGGAATCAATTCCATTGCAGTGGAATCAATTCCATTGCAGTGGAATTGATTCCATTGCACTGAAATTGATTCCATTGCAATGGAATGATACTAAATGCATTCTCTCGATTTGAATAACCGACTGGTGAAAACGAAATTTTGAAATTTTTATCCTGTAGCATTTTCCATTCCTTACCATCCCTGCCCAAAACATCCTGGAAAAAGAATTTTTCGATGAGCGCAATCGATTTATTGCATAAATTACCCCTAAAAATGATTTTGTTGAGGTTAAAACTGATAACCCCTAATTTTTTCCATTTTTCGATTCAATTGGGTTTTTTTCGCTCAATCGGGTATAACAGCCAAAGTAGCTCCATGAGAATAAATTCTTTGCTGTTAAATCATACTTGAGCATGTGCGAGTAGATAACTAGTAATTTGTTGGGTTTCTTTCTAAATACAAAAAGTGTTAATAGGAGGGGAACTAGGTTTGTTAATTTTAGGGAAGGGGAGAAGGTTATCTTAAATTTCAAAAAACTCAGATAACCTGATGAAATTTTTTCAGCGATTCGAAGGTATTATCTTTCGTAAGTAGTTATCTTTTGTTTTTTAGGACTTCGAAAGAAAATTTTCTAAAGGATGGGGGTTAGATCTATATCCCACTTTTCACGGATGATAAAAATAAGGTAATTTTCTGTTATACAGATGGCTGAAATACTTACAACTTGAATCACAACTGCACCAAACATTTCTACAGTAACTATTACTGCAGTACCGTTCGGACCCGTTGGTATAGTTTCATAATCATAGTTTTCGAATAGTTGTTTTTTTAAAACGTTTTTTTTATTAATATTGCCTAAACTTTTAAAATCAATACTTTAGTCGTTTTTATGAAAACGCTCAAAAATTGGGGCTGCATAGCAGAGTGGTTACGACGTTTGTTTTTTATATATAGAGTGGGGCAGAATTTTTCTCTCACATCCACATAACGTCTCCCTTGTTAAAAGGAAAAACAAACCATATACAATTCCATTAACATAAAATATGAACAATATAATAAAACTTATATGGAGTTCCATCTAGTTAGTAATAATTTTTTATGTAGCAGCCAGTAAAAAATCTAACAAGGAACACTCTCAACTTTCCATCCTCAGATTTTGCCGAAACCGGGCTCCAACGATTCCTCATACCCGACTTGGTGATAAAATTGTTTGGAATTTCGTTCCCATAGGACAATCTGACCGAGATATGAGCGTTTGAAGTTGCTGAATATACCGCGGTATACCGTGGCTTTATTGCTTGATAATATTGCCTGATTCATCAAAGTTGTTTCTTATGATCTCAGGAATTCAACGAGCTATCGCTCATCTAAAACGGACCGATAGATTTTGAATTTTCTATTGTCTGATACTTTTGTTTCAATACACAGACTTTATTGAATCAGGCAATATTAGCAAGCAATAAAGCTATGGTATATTCAGTAACTTCAAACGCTCATATCTCGGTCAGATGGCTATGGGAACGAAATTCCAAATAAATTTATAATCAACTCGGATATGAGGAATCGTTGGATCCCGGTTTCGGCAAAACCTGAGGATGGCAAATTGAGAGTGTTCCTTGTAAGTGAAAATTTTTGTTAAAGAGGGAGTCCAACTTACGGCCGGGTAGACAATTTTTTTAACAAGTAACCCTTAATGGGTAATTTTATGTGAGAAATCGATTGCGCGCATCGAAAAATTCTGAAAAATTTTTCTGGGGGTCAAAAAATAGAAAAAATAGCGTCAAAATTAGGGGTTATAATTTTTAACCCCAACACCCCGGAAAATTTTTTCAGAATTTTTCGATGCGCGCAATCGATTTCTCGCATAAAATTACCCCTAAAGGGTTACTTGTTAAAAAAATTTTCTACCCGGCCGTAAGTTGGACTCCCTCTTTAAGTGGTGCATAATGCGGAAAATTGAAGGGAAAAAACAAGTGGCAGAGAAATTCGTCACATAAACCAATAAATCAATTAAGTATCTCCCGAGATAATCGAATCTTACATTGTAAACTACGCGCAACAGTTTAACGACGTATTTGGTATTTGGTTGGTTGGGAACACCGAAAATTTATTGAGACGTTAAAAAAATTTTCTTTGTTTCTTCCTGTTGTATGTCCTTAGGACACATGACCTTAGGTACCAAAAAATTTCTCACATTTCGCATATGTGTTTCACGCGTGGGGGAGAGGTCGATAATTTTAGATAAGTTCTTAATCAGAGTACGAAACTGGAGCCATAAAAATTGGACAAATTCGGTTCGAATGAATGTCAAAGTAAAAAGATCTTCTTTGACAACTTTGAGGGCCTGAATGTTGTAATAATAGACCAAGTTCTCCTCTAAATTTATACAAGATGGCGCAAAAAAGTTCCATTTTACCATTGTTTTCATGATTTTCCCCCTAAAAATGACCCTGTTAGAGGTAATTCGATGTGGGGAATCGATGGGAGGGGATGAAAGATACACTGGTGAAAAACATGGTGTTTTTTACATTCTACACCAATAAAAGATATTGGAGCCGGAGATAAGGCTGAGATAAAAAGAGTTTCGGAACTTTTTGATCACTATGTATTTGAATATAAAAGTTTATTGTCAAATTCCAAATAATGATATAGAATATATTGCAATTGAACAAGAATATATAGCTTCAAATCAATACATCAGATTGATTGAAAAGCTTTGCGTCTTTTTACATGAATATTGGACCCGAAAATTTTTTTATATGAACATATTAGGTTAATTCTATGATAGGAATCGATTGAGCGTATTCCTGAAGCACGAAAACGCTTCCCTGACTCTGATTCACGGAAATGGTGAGTGGATTGAAGTGAAAATGAACTAAAACTCGGATCCAAAATTCATGCAAATTTGCAGAAATTTTTAATCAACCCAATATAAAAGTTGTAACATAATCGCTTCAATAGACTGCTCATTTACAATAATCAGGATGAAAACAATTCTACAGGATTCTTGCCAAACAACCTAAAATTATATTTTAAAAATTCCCCTGATAAATTTAAGGGCTAACCAATCATCGATTGAATGAATCGGAGCCGAAACAAAGATCATAAGGAACACTAAATTGGCTATGTTCAAGGCTTCAAAGAAGAAAATCCAGAAGAAGTCAAGTTTATTTTCAATTCTATCCCATTCGGCTTCGTTCTGAAAATAGCATTTTATTCAAATTTCTACAGAAGATAAGGTTTTTGGTCAAGAAATAAAATTTGTGACACCCAAAATGAATTTTCTGAGTGGAACTTCGGTATGTAAAATTTTCTCAAATTAAATTTGAGAAATTTAGGACCAAAAGAGAAACCAAAATTTCGACCCTCAAAAATGGGTCGGAATCCGAAATCAAAATTTCAATTTAGGCCAACCATAACAAAATTCCATTGCTTTTCTGACTTGCTGTTTCATTTATATTCGATTCTTGTTTTTGCTGCATTCTTTCAAGAATCTTTTTTAATTTATCTTCGTCTTTTATTGGAGTCCGAGTTATTTTATACAACCATGTTGGGGTTGAGGAGTCGGTAAAATCAGTTTTTGTCCATATGTAGAGTTGAGGAGTCGGTAAAATCAGTTTTTGTCCTTTTCTTATCTGATGAAGTCTTATATTAAAAACAAAACCTTTTGTTCTTCTTGATCTTTCATGCACTTTTTCATATTTTTTCTCTCCTCTTCAATAAGATCTCGCAATGCATATGTTTTTGTATTACTCTTCAATAAATTTTTTGCATATTCTCGAACCGATTTTAATTTAAGATTTGGATCACTATTTCTAAATGTCTCAAATTTTTTTATAAAAAGCTATTTTACTTTTGAACAGGGACAGGCAAAGTTCCATTGCTTTTCTGACTTGCTGTTTCATTTATATTCGATTCTTGTTTTTGCTGCATTCTTTCAAGAATCTTTTTTAATTTATCTTCGTCTTTTATTGAAGTCCGAGTTATTTTATACAACCATGTTGGGGGTCTTTTACCAGATTTTATTTGAACATGGGAATAGTATAACATTGTGCATTCAAGCATAACGCAAAAGACGAATGAGATTAAGATAGTCAGGATATAGTAACCTAAAATTACTTGAAATAAATTTTTATAAAATTACAAACCCAATAAAGGCATGTCATCACTTTTGGGCAGCCTTTCGGCAATGATTCCAAGTAAGACAATGAGTGCTAGCAAAGTTCCAAGACCGAGGTTTACCTAAAGTTTGAAAAAGTATTTTTAGAAACTTTGTGTTAAAGAAAAAATTATACACAGCTTCCAGTATCATTTTTAGATCCTGGGGCAAAGATTCCAACAACACTCAATGTAGAAATCAGAAATATTGGGATTATAATAACGGTGACATAAAAAGTAGAACGGCGTTTGATTTGAAAGATATATTGGTACTAAAAAATTTAATTAAGTATTGGAAATACTTGGGTTGAAGGGTTCATAGTTGACAGAAGTCTATATTTTCCACAAAAAAAACTCGGGTGTGCTGTGATCGTGAACCCTATATCCTGGGCGATATCCTCAGACCGGCGACCATCGGGCACGATTATAAACATATATCTAGCACACCACAACAGAGTGTACACACAATCTTACCTCAATAGTTGGTATGCCCCAAATTCCAGCTTCTGCTAATTCATGAAAAACCTGGCTCACACTGAGTATTTCCCATTCTGAATTACCCTATGCATAAATTAGTTTTGTATTAATATTTAGTCATGTGAAAATCTACCATAAATTTGAATTTAGCAAATTTAGGTTGTACTACAGAGACGTTTAATTCAGTAATTGATAGTTGATTTGATGTTACAGCGATCGTACAAAATTGTACATCAAATGGAAACTAAAATTTAAGAGGTATATATAAAAAATTTGAACATTTTCTCTATTACCATATAAACCTTAATTGTGCAAAAAGCATCTAAGTATTGCGGAGTGTTTATTTCAATTAAACCGGTAGAATAAATCTTAAATGTAAACTTGGTTAATATCGATTTATAAACTCTTACTCTGGCAAAATCTTTGTCCACATCCACCAAATTTTTGAATTCAATACTAAAATATAAAAATGAAAGACAATAATTTATTGGAATATTTTTCTTTATACACAAAATATATTTTGCGCACAAAAAATTTCAGGTTCGAGCTTATCCCTACTTGATAAATTAATTTTACTAGTAGCGTTTACAGGAATTGGTTTTGGAGGAGGAGCACCTAGGTAAAAAATTCATTTTTGGAGAAATTTTTCAAATTTTAGCCAAAAATGCCATTTTTCTTAAAAATTTTCGGTTTGGGGCAATAGCCCTCCTCTGATCCGCTGAACACGCCATTGAATTTTACCTATTATAAATATACAAATCTGGATGCCAAATTTTTGATACTGGGACTAAAATACTTTCGACTGCATAATCTGCCCGATCCCAGGCAAGCCGTGAATCCGTCCATTTCTATAATATATAGGTCATTTCCCATCAAGAGAAAAAAGTTCAGAGACGATATAGCAAGATCAAGTGGTAGAAATTTATTAAACATATGTGTTTAATTTCCGATGTCCCATTTTATTTTTATCGAATTTTTAAAAATTAAAAAAGCTTCATTCCATAAAAATATAAATTTTGCCTTCGTTCATAGGTGAATAAGTAGAGGAGGGGAATTTAATTTCCTTGGTCCTTCCCTCTCCTAATATTTTTTGGTGCCGATAAGATCGAAAATTTTGTTGTTGAAATTCTTAAGCCGAGGCAAAAAACCAGCGCCGCAGAAGAAAAATTTTTTTGCAAAATCTTTGATTATAGGCTGAAAATGTTTAGAAAATTATGTTCTTTGTGAAAAAAAGTCGGTTGAATATTTTCGGAACTAAAGAGTTTCACAATAAACCACATTAAATACGCTTTAGAATCGAAATCTGTGCTATTATAAACCCTAATCTTAAAAAACTGCAGCAAAAATGCTTTTTCCCTTCAAATTTTATGACTTTATTCAAGATACCATTTTCTAAGGAAAAGCCTCTTTTATAAGGAAAACCATGCATCAGCCAAAATTCATGAAAAAACAGCTCGAGTTACTTGATATAACTTTTTTTATTCGATACAAATAAATATCTATCCGCAGGTATCGAATCCCTCTATACAAAATTCGCATTTAATTTTGCGCTACTTGCTCATGCGCTATTGCCGCTGAACTTTTTTCTCTTGGATATAAATACTTTATAAATAGGAATAGAGCTACTTTGGCTCTTATACCCGATTCTACTTTGGCTTATACCCGATTGTACGTGGACTAAAATCGAAAAATTTATTTTCCGAAATTTTTTCAAAAATGACCCTATGAGGGTAATTTTATGCGGGAAACATATTGGCGATGTTATTTTTGCGTAAAAACACTTCCAAATAAAAGTTATCGATTTTAGACCATGTTCAATCGGGTATAAGAGCCGAAGTAGCTCCATAAGCATAAACTTTTTGCTGTTAAATCATACTTGAGCATGTGCGAGTAGATAACTAATAATTTGTTCAGTTTCTTTCTAAATACAAAAAGCGTTAATAGGAGGGGAACTAGGTTTGTCAATTTAAGAAGGGAAGGGTTATTTTAAATTTTAAAAAACTCAGGTAACTTGATGGAATTTTTTCGATGATTCGAAGATAGTATCTTTCGTAAGTAGCTATCTTTTGTTTTTAGGACTTTGGAAGAAAATTTTCTACAGGATAGGGGTTAGATCTATATCCCACTTTCCATAGATGATGAAAATAAGGTAATTTTCTGGTATACAAGTGGCCAAAATACTTACAACTTCAATAACAATAGCACCAAACATTTCTACAGTAACTATTATTGCATTATCGTTGACACCCGTTGGTATAATTTCACTATCATAATTTCCAAATATTTGTTTTTTTAAATCGCTTGTTGTATTGATATTGCCTAAACTTTTAAAATCAATACTTTAGTTGTTTTTATGAAAGCGTTCAAAAATTGGGGCTGCATGGCTAAGTGGTTACACTTGTTCTTCATAAAGGATGAGGAAGAATTTTCCCCACACGCACATAGCGTCTCCTTTATTATAAGGAAAAACAAACCATATACAATCCCATTAACATAAAATATGAACAATATAATAAAACTTATATGGAGTTCCATCTAGTTAGTAACAATCTTTTATGTAGCAGCCAATAAAAAATCTAACAAGGAACACTCTCAACTTGCCATCCTCAGATTTTGCGAAAACCGGGCTCAAACGATCTGGATTCTGAATCTGGATTCGGATTCTGAATTAGGATTCTAAATCCGGACTCTGAATCCGAATCCAGAATCGAAATCCGGATTTAGAGTCTGAGTTGTGTTTCGGTTCCCGGAATTTTTGATGTTCCGATTCTTGAACCGGTAACGGCTCATTATTGCGTCTATGACCAAGGCAATTGAAGAAAATGCCTTGTCCCCTCTTATGTTTTTGCTCAATTTTTGAAAACAAAGATCTTTAAAAAATCATAAGGAGACCATTATAATTTTGGGTCGACCCAAAAATTCCTCCCTTACAAAAAAAACTCTTGTATAAGGAACTGGGGTAGCTGCTCACCTCTACCCCATTGGCTACACTGTCTCCTATGTTGAAAAAAAGTCTTTGGTAAAGCAGCAAGTGGTATTTGTTGATCACTTTAAAATCTTGATACGATCCCGGGTGGTATATGAGCATGATTAATTATCTTCGCACCCACATCAAGTCTCTTTTATTAGAATATAAAAACAAACCATGTACAATTCCATTAATATAAAATACGAGCAGTAAAACAAAACTTATATGGAGTTCCATCACGTTAGTAACAATTTTTTACTATTTTAAAACCAATACTAAAATCGATACTAAAATTTTTGTTCGCGATCTTTACTGCGGAACTATGAAAAAAGGTGGGTAGAACATATCTTCATATGACCACAATAAATTAACGAACCTGTTTTTCCTTTCTATTTCTCTCATCTTTATGTAACCAAACTACAAAAGAATTCCTAAAGTCGATTTGAAATATCGCAATTAAGATATTAAGACGTTAGAATTATAGTCCTTACGAGGTCTTGTGCCTGGGTTCAGAAACTTCCTAACATGCTCACACATGTATTTCACAGGTTTAACAGTTTGATCTTTGGAATAAAGTATAGATTTTTGACATCAGTACCGGCACAAAAGTAAGTATCGGGGAAAAATAATTTTCGCATCAAAAATTTCTCCATCCTTGACTAGTATATAGTGTCAAAAGAGCGCACTAAAAAAGATGTGTTGAAACCGGGAATAAGGCTGAGACAAGTTGGATGAAAAGAGTGTCGGAACTTTTTGATTCTTCATCTTTCATTTGAGTCCGAGTTATTGTTGTGGGACTTTTACCGGTTTTTAAATTATTTTAAGTGTCACTTTTTGAATTATTTTAAGTGTTTTAATTCTTCTCCATCTTTCATTGTAGTCCGAACCATGATGGGGTCTTTTACCGATTTTTACTTGAATATGGGAATAGTATAACATCGAACATTCAAACATGATGCATTAGACGAACGAGAATAAGATGGTCAAAATATAATAACCTAAAATTACTTGAAATAAATTTTTATAAAATTACAAACCCAATAAAGGTATATCATCACTTTCGGCAACGATTCCAAGTAAGGCAATGAGTGCTAGCAAAGTTCCAAGCGCGAGGTTTACCTAAAGTTTAAAAAGTACTTTTTAAACTTTAGGTAAACCTCGGGCTTGGGACTTTGCTAGCACTTAAGCTCTTACTTGGAACACTGGTTATAAGATTTTAAGAGACGAAAGACCTTAAGAAAGACGATATTTCGAAAGTTCGAACTTTTTGGAGATCCCGCGGAACTAGAAAACCGAGCTCGGAATATTAAAATCGAACTCAAAATAAACACATTGATGCATTTGAGGTGGTATGCAAACTCAAAAAAGATCCATTTTGGCCCTTATGAATGTTGGGCATGTTCTGAAGTTTTCTTTTACACTTTAGTATTTTGAGCATAACTCTTTACGGGAAAATCCATTTTCTATGATCTTGATGTTGTTGAAAGCTGAGAACGCGAACTACAACTTTTATATTGGGTATGTGGGGTCATATTGTAGAAATATTGGTCGAAAAATTAGGTTTTTTGCAAAAACCCGTGTGATTCAAAAATTCACAGAAATGGCTATAGAAAAATTTTTTTCCATTCGCATCTCCGTTTGTCCTAAAAATTTAACATAAAAATACGAAACATTCAACAATACGAACAATAAAACAAAACTTATATGGAGTCAGGGATGCACCCTTTGTTCATCCTGATGAACAACGGACAATACCTTGGCCGACAAGGCTTGTCCGCGGTATAGACGGGACGGATAATGGTTGTCCGCGGTCAAGACTGACCTTAGTCATGCGGACAAGGCTTATCCGTGAGCAATATATAGGTTGTTTTTCGGGAAATCACGAACTCAGGATTTTGAAGAGAAAATTTTTTATGAATTTTCTTTCAATAATAAATTAGTATTGAAAATCAGGCAATAAAAGTAAGAAAATTTTTCTGAATCACACGTAATGTCCGTCCCGTCTTGACCGCGAACAAGCCTTTTCCGTCTCATTAGTTGTCCGTGTTGTCCGGCCGTTATAAATCGCATATCTGGACACGGATATCCTTCTGTTGTCCGGACCAAGAGCGCATCCCTGTATGGAATTCCATCTCATTAATAACAATTTTTTTATTATTTTGCAGTTAACACAAAAATCGATGGGAAAATTTATGCTCGCAATCTTTACTACGGAACTATGAAAAAACAAATTGTCCTATGGAAAATATCATCACATATCCCAATAAATCAATGAACTTTTATTTTCTTCACATTACTTTCATCTTATGTACGTTTTAATCAAACTATAAACGAATTTTTTCAGTCGATTTTAAGTACCGCAAAAAAGATATTAAAATTTAGAATTGTAGTCCTTACGAACTTTTGTTCACTGGGTTCAAAAAATTTCTGACACTTTCGCACATGTATTTCACGGATAAAAAGTTTGAAGTTTGGAAACAAATTTTATAGATTTTTGCCATAGGTATTTTTGGCTACATGAATCCGATATCTATGGTAATGAGTTAAGAAACTTTTTTCACAGTGCCTTTCTTGTTAATACATTCTTTTTAGACAACAAATAATACAATAGTCTTACAATTAATGATGCAATCATCTACGCATAGGGTCCCTTTATGTAAAAAATGGAAATTAGTATCGGTATCATGTTCAATATGCCAAGAGACTCTCACGGACAAAAAATCGGCAACTTTGAAGCACTTTTGGAAAATTTGAATTTTTCCGGGAGAAAATATACCTTCTTCAGAAAGGGAATATTCCTTAAGTCAAAGGTGAAAATTACAATTTTGAAATTCTGAGTGTCATATCTTTGACCCTTATATATATTCCACGGCTGACCAAAATGGAAAAAAAGTGGGGACAGGTGGAAAACAGCTGTAAAACGACTTCTTTTTGCATAAAATCA